>JAGTJP010000686.1:0-11292 GCA_020744175.1 Auriculariales sp. MPI-PUGE-AT-0066
ATTGAGCAAGTCTCAGCGCTCGCCGCTCACCTTTTTCAGTTCGTCGAAGCGAAAAGTCCCTCATCGCGTCATTCGCGATATTTGTGCAGGCCATACGGACCATTTAAAATATCTGGAGCTCTTTACAGACGGCTGGAACTCGGAGCTTGATCAGCTTATGTTTGAGCAGCCAGCGCCACTCCTCGAAACGCTCTTCTGCATTCCAAGCTCGGACACGATGCAACTTCCGGCCAATCTATGGCCGGGTGCAAACTGTAAAGTCAACACGTTGGGGCTTGGGGTGTTTTCGCTCTCGGAGACTCCAACCCCCCGACCAATCACAACACTGCAGGAATTTGGCGGGTTTATAAGAGGAGATTTCAGCTATGCGCGAAACCTATTCGCGTATTTCCCAAATCTCATCTTCCTTTGTCTATGGCTAGACAGTGCCGACCGTGTCCTCGATCTACCAAGCAGCTTTCCTAACGGGCTGCAGGAGCTCAGGCTGACTTGCAGGGATAGGCGGACAGATTGGAGAAAGATTCTGGAACAGATCCCGCCGTCGTTGCAGAAACTCATCATTGAGCCCGTGTATGACATTGGCCCATGTCTAGCGCTCATGAAGCGCATTTCGTTCAACCAGGATTGGTGGCTCATAGTGCCCAGAGAGGACTCGGACACCGAGACCTTGATTCAATTTTGTTCCGAGCTCGGCCGCAACTTCGAGTTCGTTTTCGTTCACGAGGACAACTCCAACCAGAAATGGTTTGCGACCCCCGATTTTTTCAAGCCAGAAAACCTCGGTCACAACCTTGTCCGCCTCGAAATACCCTACAGTAACTTTGAGCTTATGAGGAAGCAGGCGAGCGAGATTCGCTCGCTAATTTATCTTCACGTGCATCATATCCCTGCGTATGACACGGGGCTAGGATGCTGGCACGAGATCAAGGCTCAGCAGGCGATACGGGTGCCGCGGCTGGAGAGCATAACATTCGAAGTTAATCGCTGCGCCGAGTCTGATCACGCTGTTCGCTGGTTTTCCCACATGCTACCTCAACAACTGCGCAACTTGGTGCAGTTTGACGCAGAGCGCCTCCACACAGTCGTTCTCGTCTGCTACAAGGTCAGAAAGATTATAGCAGCTTTAGCTCTTGCTGCCTGGGTCGCGTCAGCCAAACCGTTGTCGTTGAACAAAACTCGACTTGCGAGAGTCATGACGATTGTCTCGACGACTCGGAAGTAGCGACATCAGAGGAACTCAGCTGTGAAAACACCGGGCATGCAGCTACATATCTTCACGATGAAATGCCAGAGCACATCGAGTACAGCATCACACCTGGGACGTGCCTCTGCGACACCCACAAGTATGTATTAAATGTGCGCTTGCATATGCGCGCGTGTAACTAATTATTATTTTCTGGTTGCAGATGTTGAAGCTCACCTGCTCAGCAAGCGGACCAAGATAGAAACGGGCGATTCGTTTACTAATTGTGTACTGTACATCCGGATGCGCCCTGAACTCTTATTCATAGGTAACCAGATCTTGTAGCAGCAAGCGTAATAGTATGACGGGAAACACATTGTACGAACTACGGGAGACGAAAATAAATGAGATTTTCATGCAATCAGCAAGAGTAGCAAGAGGCATCTACAATCAGTCTATGTCATCGATTTCAGCTATACAAAGGTGCAAATGCTGCAGGGACGCTTTTTGGATTTGAGCGTCTAGGTTTGCCATCGTGTTGATCTGAGTACACCAGATGAATCTGTGAAAGATCTGCAAACCAGCAATTTAGTAACAAGAAGATGTGACTGTGGAAATAGCGGTGTGGTTGAATCAACGAGATTACGTGCGTGGACTTCCCTCAGAAACTCTTGCTTATGAGCCGCTTCAGTCCAGTGTGGGCAAGACCTAGTACTTGGCGCCGCAATTCAACGTGTACGGTATAGCTCCACAGGCAGAATTGTCGCCGCTCCAACCCATTCACGTCTAATCCAACCCCTCCCGAGACTTACTCATACCCTCGAAAGTCCTACCTAGCCCTATCGGGCGGGTGCTGCGCAATCCCTCCCAAGTCCTCTCGAGTCGTACCCATCCGTGCGCAGTGCGCGCCCAAAACAGAACAAAGGGCACATCAAGGTGCCCCAGCGTGTCGACGCTGTTTGGATACCAGATCGCTTCGCGCCTGTATTCGATGATCATGATAATCTCGCGTCAGCCATGACATCTATCGTCTTAACCACGGCAAGTGCGCTTCTGCAAGTGCGCCCCATTGTAGTAGGAACGTGGACATGCCAAGTTGCTCGAGGAGTGACCCTGGTGCAAGGACCGGCTGATGCTTGTAGGGTGGGCGATGAGATAGGAAAATGGGCATGGTCCTCCAATTGGATAATAGCCAGAATGGCCACGATCATTTAATATCGCATATGAATATTCGCGAATAAAGAGGGTTATTTGAAGCGACGCTGATGTGCTGTGGCAGGTGACCAGATCGGTGAGCCGCTGGAACCACCGGGTTGCAGCCGGGCTAAGTTGGTTGTGCTGAGAGACGCGTCTACGCCGTCGACCGTCGACCGCGACGCCTTCCCCTTCGCGCACGGACCCTTTACGACAACGACAGCGATGGCGCAAGTGCGGCCGTCGATGGCGCGCGATGCAGCGCTGCAGGCCGAGTTCACGAGAAGAAATGGGTCTGGGTGCCCGACGAGCGCGACGGATACCTCGCAGCCTGGGTCACACACGAGGACGATGAGCTCGCAACCGTCGTCATTGCTGCCAACAGCGAGCACCGCACAGTCAGTCTTGATGAGCTCAGCAAGATGAACCCGCCCAAGTTTGACCGCGTCGAGGACATGGCCGACCTTACTTTCCTCAACGAAGCTTCAGTTGTACATAACCTCAGACTCAGATATGGCTCTGACGCCATTTATGTGAGTCAGCATGGTACTTGCGAGTTGCGATGTTGACCCCCGCACGCGCAGACGTACTCGGGCTTGTTCCTGGTCGCCATGAACCCATATAAGCAGGTACCCAATCTGTACTCGGACAAGGCCATCGTGCAATACCGCGGTAAACGACGCGACGAGAACGTGCCCCACATCTTTGCTATCGCAGAACGTGCTTGGGTCAACATGGGCGAGGAGCGCGAGAACCAGTCTATCCTCATCACGTACGTACCGCCACTTTGTGATAAGCCGCTATTCCCGCCTTGTTCGTCTACCCATCTCTATCGCCACACTTCGGATACACTACCCGCTCTGTCCCGCACTTCCCTTTGACTGATGCGTTCGTAGTGGCGAATCCGGCGCAGGCAAGACCGAGAACACGAAAAAAGTCATCCAATACCTCGCCGCCATTGCCACAGACTCGGCTGCAGACTTTCCACCGGCATCGCACGCGCGCGTCGCCTCGTCGAACGTCATCGTACCCACGCAAGGCCTACCCCGCTCGTCAACTTTCCGAGCCCCCGTCGCAGTACCACAGGTACAGCACACCGCCCCCACGGCGAAATCGCAGCTGGGGCTGCTCGAGCGGCAGATCCTACAGGCCAACCCGATTCTCGAAGCGTTCGGAAACGCGCAGACGCAGCGCAACAACAACTCGTCGCGCTTCGGCAAGTTCGTGCGCATCGCGTTCGCCGGCGACGGCAGTATCGCAGGGGCCAACGTCGACTGGTACCTGCTGGAGAAGTCGCGCGTTGTGCACCGCAGCGAGGCCGAGCGCTCGTTTCATGTGTTCTACCAGATGCTAGAGGGCGGCGGGTCGATCAAGGATGGGCTGCTGCTCGAGGGTAGCATCGAGAACTACAAGTTCCTCTCCGGCAGCCGCAAGACGGTCGATGGCGTTGACGATCGCGCCGAGTGGCGGTTACTTCTGTCCGCGCTTGACACAGTCGGGTTTACGCAGGTTGAGCAGCTCGAACTGTTCCGCGTCCTTGCGGCCATCCTACACATTGGCAACATCGAGATCGCGTCGGTGCTGAGCGGCGAGAGCGCGCGGTTCAGTGCACCCGCGCAGGCCGAGAAGGCGTGCCACCTGCTCGGGGTGTCCGCGGCCGACTTTGGACGAGCCGTACTCGCGCCCCGCGTGTTGGCGGGCCGCGACTGGGTGACGCAGAGCAGGACGGCGGCGCAGGCGCGCGACGAGCTGGCGAGTCTTTGCAAGACGCTGTACGAGAAGACGTTCGGCGCGCTAGTGGCTCGCATCAACCGCGCTCTCGATCGGCCCGCGCCCAAGGGCTCGTTCATCGGCGTACTTGATATTGCCGGCTTCGAAATCTTCGAGGAGAACGGGTTCGAGCAGCTGTGCATCAATTATACCAACGAACGCCTGCAGCAGTACTTCAATCATCACATGTTTGTGCTTGAACAGGACGAGTACGCTCGCGAGGGCATCGAGTGGCAGTTTGTGAACTTTGGGCTGGACTTACAGCCGACTATCGACCTCATCGAGGAGGGCGGTGCGCAGGGGCGACCGGGCATTCTTAGTTGTCTGGATGAGGAGTGCATCATGCCCAAGGCGACCGATGCAACATTTACCGCCAAGTTGCATACTCTATGGACCAACACAGACCACCCGGGCGGCTCCAAGTATGCCGCAGCTCGGTTCGCACAGGGTTTCGTCGTCGCGCACTATGCCGGTCGCGTCGAGTACCGTACGGACGGCTGGCTCGCAAAGAACAAGGACCCGCTCAACGATACCTGACGCGCGTGATGGGCACAAGCGTGGAGCGCTTCATCGCGGGGCTGTTCCTCGAGGGCGACGGCGCGAAGCGCGTCGGCGGTGTCGTCGTCAAGAAAGGCGCGTTCCGCACGGTCACGCAGCGGCACAAGGAGCAGCTCACATCGCTCATGGCGCAGCTCGGCGCGACGCAACCGCATTTTGTACGCTGCATTGTGCCTAACGGTGCTCGTCGTCCGGGCAAAGTCGATGTTCCGCTCGTGCTTGACCAGCTGCGTTGCAATGGTGTGCTCGAGGGCATTCGTATCGCGCGGCTCGGTACCGAATCGACTGCCCTTTATAGAGCTCCGTAGCCGTTATGAGGTGCTCGTGCCTGGCGTACTTCCGCCGGGATACATGGATGGGCGTACGGCCGCAAGCCGCATCCTCGCGGTGCTCGAACTCGATGTAGCGCAATTCAGGATCGGTCTTACAAAGGTCTTTTTCAAGGCTGGCGTACTTGCGGAGCTGGAGGAGCGCCGCGATGGATTGCTGTTTGGAATTTTGCAAAGGTGCAGGCCGCAGCGAGGATGTATATCGCAAGACGCCAGATTCGCAAGATCCTAGGCCGTGCCGTCGCGGTAAGGCGCATTCAGACGAACGCGCGTCTGTATGGCGAGCTGCGCGAGTGGGGCTGGTGGCAGTTGTACACCAAGGTTCGTTGCGGTTTTGATCTGGTCTCGGTGGTGTGGTGACGGCTGACGTTGGCTGCAGGTTCGGCCACTCTTAGCGGCGACGCGTAACGACGACGAGCTCCGACGCAAGTCGCTCGAACTCGCGATGGCCAACGAGCGCGCAGATCGGGACGCGCGCGAGCGTGAGACGCTTACAACGCTCAAGATGGAGCTCGAGGCCGACAAGAGTCGTATTGAGAGGCGCTGGCGGCCGAAAGCTGCAAAGCACCGACCGAGAAGCCATCCTGCAAAGGACGCTCACTGAGAAGGTTCGTTTTTCCGTGAGCTTCTCTTGTGATGCAGGCTCTGATACTTGTGATAGGCAAACCTGCAAGACGATGTGCTCGCTTTGCAAGCCGACCTCGATACCGTCGATGGTCAGCTCGAGCGTGTACAAGCCCAGCTCGCAGAAGTGACCGAGCGCTACAAGACCCTAAAGGCCGACTTGTAGCTGCCACCGAGGCTCTCGAAAAGTGGGAACTGCAGGCTGAGGAATGGGCTGTGCGCGATACAGAGCGCGTCAAGGTCGACGAGCGCGTCGTTGCACTTGAAAGCGAAATGGGCGCAATGGCGAAGGAGTTGCAGGAGCTGCGCGCGGCTGTTGCTGAGCGCGAAGAGGACAAGGCGCGCCTCAAGGAGCGCATGGAGGCGATGGCCGCCGACTTCGAGGCTCGACTGACTAGCGAGACGGTACAGCGCGACACGACACGGGCCAAGATCGACGCGGCGGAGCGCGAGGCGCGGCAGACCAAAGAGGAGCTTGCCGAGGTGACGCGTACGCGACTGACTATGCGGCGATGATCGCGCGCAAGGACGCAGACGTGCGCGCATTGGCGGCGACATGGCGGCGCTGCGGCGCGAGCGCGAGACTGCACTCAAGGCAGCCGCAGAGCTGCAGACCCAGAACGAGCTGCTCGGCCGCGAGATCGTTATGCAGAAACAGGAGGGCGAGCGCACGAAGCGGTTACAGGCGGAGCTCGACGAGCTGCGCGCGGCCATGGATGCCAAGACGTCGGAGGACCACAAACGCAGCGAGGCGGAGCGGTCTCGCGAGCTTGAAGTTGCGGATCTACGTGCGCAAGTTTCGCAGGTGTCGCAGGAGCTCAGTGCGGCCCGGAGGATGCCGGGGAGAGCCAGACTGCCTTAGGACGATCAAACACGAGCGCGATGAGTTGTTGGCTGGAAGCAGCAGCTTTCGAAACGGGCGGAGGAGGGTGAACGCAGGCAACTGAGGTAGATACTCTACTAAGTGGAGCCGAGAAGGCCCGCAGGACCGCGAGAGCGAGCTCGCCGCACTTCGTATGCGCCAGGTGATGTCGACACGCAGCTCGCCGAGGCTGTCAAGGCAAAGGAAGTAAGCATGTCTCTCGCCATGTGCCGGCGAAGTGCTGACAACTTGGCACGACCAGACCGCCGAACGTCAACTCGCCAACGCACATGCTAAGCATCAAGACTTTGAAGACGCCTTGCTGCAGGTCGAGCGCGAAAAGGCTTCATGGGTCCGTCAGATGGAGACGGCTCGCAAGGAATTTGATGCGGAGGTGGTCAAACGCACTCAGTTAGAGAAGGTAGCCAATAAGCACAACTCCGAGACCGCCAAGTCCAAGGATCACGTCGTTAAACTCGAGCGAGATTTTAAAGAAGGCCAGGACGATCTCCACCACCGCAACTGGGAATTCAGCAGCTTCGCTCCAAGCAGGACAAGACCATAGTCGAGCATGTGCATGTTCTTGAGGAGGCCAAGCGACTGACAGATCAGCAATTACTTACACCCAGACCGAGCTTCGCGCAACGCAGAGTCAGCTTCGATCGTTGCAGCAAGTCAGACTCGCTACTCACCGACTCCGAGGACTCAGCTCGCGAAGCTGAGAAAGAGCGTACACTAACCGTTCGAAGGATAAGCAGATCCGTCAAGGCGAGGATAAGGCCAATCAGCTACGCGCCGAGGTCGACAAGGAGCGCAAAGCACGTGAGATGCGGAAACCCAGGCTCGCCGCATAGATGCAGATGCTAAGGTCGTGGCTGCCCAGGCTAATGATCTCAATCAACAGCTCGCAGCTGCACTACGTGCCAAGGAGATTTTGGAGTCTGAGCTCGCTAGCATTGCCAATGATGGTGATCACCAGAACGCTATGAACAAGAGCGACGCAGGTACGAGTCTCGCAGTGCCCAGCTGGAGAGCATGGTTGAGGACACCGAGGGGGGACCGGGGGGGGGTACCGTTCTAGTCTATTGCAGAGCGGATCAAGCAGCGCGTCGACGCACACAACACGGCGAGATTCGCAAGCTGCTTCTCCAGCACGGGCGGTGGTCCATGCTGACCCCCTTCCGAACTCGTCTCCTGCGGAGCTAAACTTGCCGAGCAGGCAATGCCGCGGAGCTCACAAAACGCCCGTCCGGTTCGCGCAGGAGCAAGGAAGACGCACGCACATATGGCAACCTGCGCGCCTCGAACGATCCAGCATTGACGGCCAATGGCAACTTCGCATTCCACAGGACGCCTGACAGAAGCTCCTCGCTTGGGACCAGCGCAGGAGAAGTCAGACCGACAGGTGTCCCAGCTCGGCAACAGGTGCAGGTCCTCGAGCTGCAGATGCTGGCATCCGATCGCGTCCGTCAGCACTTGGAAGCCTCGCTGCGCGAGATGAATGCCGATCTGGATAACTTCGACGGCTCTGCGCAATCAGTGCACGCATACCGCGCTAAGCTTTCACGGGAGAATTCGAGCTGGCTGAGCTGCTGCAAGAAGAAGCGCAAGCTCGTCGCGCAGCGGAAGCTGAGCAGATGGATGGTGTCAAGGCAATGTGGAGCAGTTCAGTCTACAATGAATCAGGAGCGTGACAGCTACTCCAAGCTAGAAGAATCTCGAAAGGCTTTGGTGCGTGCCCAGCGCTCAGAGTTCATAACGTGCCACCGTTCACAGCACCCGTAGCTCGCACAGCAGCGCACGACGCAGACAGAGCTCGAGGATCAACGTCGCCAAGTTCAAGAGCTTCTACAGTCACGAAACGACTTCAAGCGCAATTAGCTGAGATGACTGACCGGGTCGAGCTCGAAGTCATGGCCAAGAACGATGAAGCAGTACGTACACGTCTCATTTGTTCTCGTTGTGAAGCTCATCAAACTCGCAGTCGCCCGTCGACGGCTGCAAGGTCAACTACAAGATCTTGAGGCTGCAAGCAGCGCGTCAACACCGTCAACTCTGGTATGTGAACGGTTCCCTGAGGCGAAGCGGTTATTTGACCGGCGCTCGCAGAATACCAAGAGGCTGCTGCGAGTGGAAGAGCAAGCAGAGTCTTATCTTGCTCGCATAGAAGCGGCAGAGGTTGGCAAGGTCAAGGCAGACCGAGCGAGCTCATAGTTAGTCTTTTGGATGCAAAGTAATATGACTGGCTAAACTCCTGCAGTTCGCCGCACCCTTGAAGAGTCACAGCGAGCATTGGCAGATAACAGCTGCTGAACGCAAAGGTGCAGATGCTCGGATCAGTGAGCTCGAGCAACATATTCAAGAGCTTGAGCGTAAACTGGAAGAGGATAGTCCGCGAGTTCAGTGATATGGAGCTGTTCCGGCAGCGGTTGGCCGAAGAGATGGAAGATGAACGCCATCAGCATCAGAAGGATCTTGCAGAGCGCGATTTCTCCATCGATCAGACGCGCAAGAAGTACCAAGGTAAGCCTACTCATCGCTCGCCGAGCTTTCCATCGCTGACACGATCATAGCCGAACTTGCTCAGCTCAGCGAAGGTTTGCTTGTAACAATCTACTGCGTTACCGTTGCTGACCAATATATAGAGATGCTGCACGAACGCGAAAAGCGTAGTCGCTTGTCAGAGATACGCAGGCTCAAGTCGGAACACGATGAGCTACAACTACGCTACGACGACGAGTGTACAGCGGATCATCTTGGAAGAAGGAGAAGGAACGTCTTGAGGCGAAAATCGGCGACCTCATCTCGGCCTATGAGGCGTCAAATGGTGCCAACGCTGAGCAGCAGTCTCAAATCGTGTCACTCTTGTCACAAGTCCGCGAGCTTCGAGCTCATTTGGACGAGGCCGACGCCGAGCGTGCGGCGCTACAGCAAGCTCGCCGGACCCTCGAAGGCCGTCTCTCAGACATCGCTCAGGATCATCTGGACACCAGTAAAATGTCATCAGATCGCGTTCTCCAGGCACTGAACCTTGAAAAGCAAGACCTCCGCAGCGCACTTGAGGAACAACTAGACAAGGTTGCAATGGCTAACGAACGGTTCAAGAAGGCTGAGACGTTCGCCAACGAGTATCAAGTCGAGTTAAGTAAGATTCGGGCCGAGAACTCCGAGCTGGATCGCATCAACGTACGCCTGGTTCTCAAAGCATCAGCGCTGCGATTTGCTAAAGAAAATTGCGCAGGCAACTTTGGACAAACAGGTCAAAGATCTCAACGTTCGCATCGTCGACCTGGAAACTCGCTCGTTCGCAGCTTCGTCGCCTCGTGCAACCCCGACATCGCGTCGCTTAGAAACTCGCGTCGAAGAGCTTCAGTCCAAGCTCAATCAGGAATCAAAAGAGAAGACTGATACTATTCGCCTTCATCGGACGGCGGAGCGCGACACTAAATTCCAGCTGGTGGAAGCAGAGCGTCAGCGTGCCCGCCTTGAGGAGAAGGTTCAAGATGCGGAAGTCCAAGTACAAGAAATGCGACAAGCATTCGACAATCTGGTAAGAATATCTTGCACAGTTTTCATTGTCACTTTGCTGACGTGGTGGTAGCAAACTGATGCAAGTGAATTGCAACTGGCCAAGCGCCGCGCTGAAAGAGAAGCTGGTGATGCTAAGCAACGCGCATTGCAGTGAGTCATCACCATACGTCGCATGACCTGAAGCTGACGACATGTAGGCTGGAGCGTGAGCTTGAACGTCTCCGAAGCCGACTGGACCGGCCCTCTTCTGTTGTTATCGGATCACCTGCACCATCTCCTAGGAAATGATCCAACCCCTTTGTTCCTGTCTCGTTAACTTCCGTCCGTTTTCCCCCTCCCATTCTGTATTCATGGACTACTGGCATCCTAGCATTGACCTCGCATGACCCCACGTCTGCTGTTTCAACCTCCTTGTGTATTTTACGCATTTTTAACGACTTGAATGCCCAACCTATCTTGCTTCAGCCTAAACGGTGTTCTCGATTGGACTAGATTGGTATTCGGCGACGGAAGCGTGATCTTTGCGATCAACTTGCGTGCTTCCGTAGCCAGTACATACAGGTGTTATTTCCAAGTTATAAAGGCACGCTCCCGCTCAGATTGAAGCTAGACTCTGATACCATTAGCTACCAATCATAGACTTGGGGCGGAAGACAGTCTGGAACAGTTCCATAAGGATTGGCACGTTCTTGCCCTGCCACTCGTCGTCGTTCCAGTACATCCAAATGCAACCCTCTGGGCTTGTGTCTCCCTCCGTCTTGTGCTCAGCTTTAAGTATTACCACCTCGCCCTCAAGCGGGGTGGTGATGGTCGTCGCAAAGACATGTACCGGCTTCGCTGGTAGGATGTCGGGATGGAGAGTGCCAATTACGGCAATTACATCGAATGCAATAGACCTGACGAGTGTCTTGGTCTCATTCCGGAAGAAGAGGGTATCTTTGTAGAAGAATGGAGCGTATTTGAACGCTTCGCTCAGCTGCTCGTCATCGAACTCAAACTTGGACCCTTTTGTGGCTTCCGTTGGCGTGACAAGAGTGGGAATTTTCTTCTGCTTGACACGCTCAAAAAACTGAATCGCAGCCCCCATATTGCAGTGGTTGTTGTACTGGTTGGCGAATAGGTTCAGGTGACCCGATGTATAAAGCGATTGGCACCCTTGGACGACGTTCAGTATGATAGCCTGAGAAGATAAAACTAAACTCACAAATCTGTAGGACTTTCAGGTCGCTATCTATATTTGA
>JAGTJP010000687.1:0-11282 GCA_020744175.1 Auriculariales sp. MPI-PUGE-AT-0066
CAACTGAAAAATGTGAATCATTGAGTGGCGGTGCAGTAATGCGAGGCTTGCACACCGGCCCCGAGCTAAATGCTCATGCGGTGCCCTAATCTACGCTAAGGGCTTGAAGACCAGCATCCGGTCGCGGAGACCGGAAGACCTGAGAGCGCGACGCGTGCTGTTGTGCGTTGTGTCACTGGAGTCTCTCCGGAGGATGCGCTGCGGCGATGTGTGTGAAGTTGACGTCGCATTATCCGAGGACAACAGACGAATTCCTCGAACTTGCCGCACCATCCTTGACCTCAACGACGTCAGACGTTTGACACAAAATCGCTCCCTCCGGCTATCAAGAATCCGCGAAGATCGCAGAAACGTGCCTGCGAAGCTGGAATCTGTGCATATCAGTTCTCTTGAAATCGATATCGATGTGATTTGCTCACAATGTTTTCCAATGGACCTCATGACCTCACCGCTTCTGTCGCTTCTCTTTTGGGCACATGGCTTTTGCTCATGTAGATGAGATGCCGCATAACGAGATCTACCGGCACCAGCAGTCTTATGGCCTTCGGCGTGCTAGTTGAAGCTCGATGTGAAACTGCTCTGGGAGGTGACTGACGTGGTACGCGTATTCTGTAATCGGTCCTGCGTACCTGCGTGCACCAAGATGTTTTGTTTATCTTGTATTTCAAGGCCGGGTCTTGATATTTATTGACTTGTGACAACCGCGTTCTTCTCGCCTTGCCGACGCCGTCACGCCCCATTCCCAACCATCATCACAGTCCTAATACCGCCATTTCGCCCTTCAGACCAAAATTTTGCTTCCTCACTGCACCCTGCTCTCGTCATTCCATTATCGTGCTCATATGAGTCCTCCCGATTCGCCCACACTGCTCGCGGGCATCCAAGACTTCACCCCACTGATTCTCGACCATCACTTTCCCAATCAACCCTCATTCTCTCAACCCTTCATGACCGACCCGTCTGGTTCATTCTTTTCGGCCCGTCGCTCCAGTGGCTACATAGGTACTAATGTACTTACAAAGTCACGATAAAAATGGATCTCTCTCTCTCTCTCTCTCTCTCACAGTGGGGCATCGCCCCTTATCTTGTGACTGTCGCTGCACGCGGTGTGGGGTGAGATACCGGTTCTCAATGTCCATGAGCATGCGTGTACGACATCAAGAAGCTCAGTCAAATACCGCACGGCGACTCTTCAGCCTATGTCTTGGAGCATGACAGTATAAAAGCAACAACTTTCTCAAGCGCAGTCGGCTAACTCGTAAAGGTTGAACAATATGCTGTCTTTCCTTTCCATCGCCCTTGCTCTCTCGCGACTGTCAACGGCCAGCTCGGCAAGCCGGTGTGGTCTACGACCGGCATGGACCCGCTCAATGACTACTACCAGAACATCCCTGCGACGTCCAGCTCGCGCGTGAGCATTTCAACACCTTCGCTGTGCGTCTCGCGCGCCAGCGGCAAGTGCTCATCCGGCGATGTGCAAGCCGTTCGAGTCACGTACAGCGACTGAGGAACGCCGTGGGTTCTATGCCGCTGCGCGAATGCGACGATGAGGCAAGCTCATCGAGCACTTCCGCCGCCAGTGTAAGCTAACTGTCACCCATCAGCTTTGATACCATGGTCTACAGGTGAAGCCCTATCGCGACTATCGCAATCACCATTCATCGCCTTGCTCATACTGTTCCAGATTTGGAACTATTCCGCCGGGTGTTCGTTCGTATGTTGGTGCCGCGCTAGCCACTGCAGCTTCCGGAGCTAGCGCTGGATCCAGCGGCGACTTCATCACTTTCAACGGCGACTGTGTGACTCAGGTCTTCCTTCATGAGGCCGGACACTCCCTCGACCAAGGTACCAACGGCGGTTCGGCGTGGCAGAGCGCGGTCTCATCCTCCAGCTGCGTGTGAGTATTACCGAACTCGATCTTTCACGAACTTGATCCGTTGCGCGCAGGCCCGACGCGTACGCCAACTCAAACTATGCAGAGGACTTTGCGCAGGTATGTTATTGTCACGTGCTGCTTGGTTCAAGAGACTGAGGTCCGTTCAGGTTGAGGTCATGTACAACTACCAGTTGAAGGACGGCACGTTCCCAATGAGCACCGCCTGCCTCACTCCTCAGCTCAGCTACATGAATAGCACCGCCCGCATCCGTGACACAAACGTGCGCACGACCTGTGATTCTACGAAGCGTCCGTTTACCCTGTAAACTCTCCCATGCGCGTATGATCGATGGACTATGCGTAGCCCGCGTCCTTTTGTAACCAAACTTGTTGCCAGCAGACAGAATAAACAGACATATCACAACCCGACGAGATTAAATCGTACAAAAAAAAGTTCCTACGGAACGATATATGGGTGCAAGTCATGTGTCGCATCAGTTCACAGACACCCGTGTCTTCTCAGCCTCGGGAACGCTCTTGCGAAGCGGGTAAGAGATGGTCAACAGGCCATCTGCGAGATCAGCCTTGATGTCCTCGGCCTTAGCGACCCGATATCAGTCAAATGACTGAAGGAAAAGATGAAGAAGTGCTCACTGTGACACCTCGAGGGAGATTGACTGTCCGCTCGAACTTGCCAATGGTGCGCTCACGGGAGCTGAACTTCGCCCCAGCCGGACGCTCATCCATACCACCCGAGACGACTAGCTTTGCCGCAGCACCATCGGATCCACCCGTCACGTCAATGTTGACACGGTCGCGAGGGATACCGGGGAGCTCGAGCGTGAGGACGGTTTCGTTTGTCTCGGGGCGTTCCTCCGAGTCCATCCTGACCAAGCCACGCGGGTCAGAACATGCCCTCCCAATCACCTAAAGCAAAAAGGCTTACTTGGGCGAAAAGACTCCGTTGGGACTGCTGGTTGCAGCAGCGCGCCGCGCAAACCCTGAGCATCGGCCAAAGGGACTACCGTTTGCCGCCTGGCCGTTGAAGAGGTGCGGAGCGAATTGCTCAGCTTGAGCGGCGAACTGAGGCCACTGCTCCGCAAGACCGGGGAGAACATTGGAAGCAATGTCTAGCATCATATCGAGGTCAAATGGCGGCTGCTGATCGTTCTGCTGGGACTGGCCCGCGGTGTTGTAGAAGTGCGACATCGTTTCTTGTGGTAGAGTGAAGGTAGCGAGATGCAAAACTGGGGCTGAGATGCTGAGACAACATATTATCTGCTACTGATGCTTATATACCGCTTGTAGTGAACGCGTATGCAAGTAGAGACAGGACGCGTACCTAGGGACGCGCAGCTCGCCACGCAAGCGCTGGTGGAAGCTTCGGGAAATTGCGAGAGCTCCAACGCGCGTTGATTACAAATGCTACGGTTAGCTCCATATAATGGGCAGCAGAAATCGGGTTGTCTGAAAGGTTGGTGATATCGCTGTGGGTTTTGGTTATGGTTGTAGCGTCACTTTTACAGTAAAACGAATCACATCCTTAGCTGAGCATTGCGCATGCATAGGCTGAACACGATTGAATGAGTCGAGGAGCACCAGGTGGAGATTCTCATGCTGAGCAGGTACGGCTGGTTCGTCCAATGACACGATCGACATTCACGTGGAGCAGGCGCCGGCGCGGGGTCAGCCGACATCACCTCCTCACCTTCGACGACGTTCTGCATGAGTGCCCTTATGCTCGCACGGCCTGCGCTGCGGCGCGCAAACCTTCCTGCTGCGCGCGCGGTCATTCTGTTGCGGAACTGTACGTCGTTATCCTACACACATGTTGTTCTGGTGTTGATTCAAGTTTTCGTCTTGTGCTCGGCATTGTATCGCGGTTTATACTCGGAATTATGACCTGCGTGCTGTCCTGGATTCGTGTCAACTTCCCCCGTCACTGCTCCCATTGGCGATTGTTTCTCGCCCAATAGCTGCGACTGCCACGCCTCCGGCCGATTCACCGGATTCTATGTACGTTGCTGGTGGACGTGAGTTGATCTGCATCTCGTGCTTGTCACTGTTTTAATCGGTCATTTTGTACCAGCTATTCCTCGCGGCACCGTCAACGATGCACTACCTTTCCCACCATCCAATCGGGCGCATGGCTCGCACCACTGGGCTTTCGAGCGTCTTCTGAGTGCCAGCTTGGTACCCCTGACGGTGACCGCTTTTGCAACAAGCACGACGCCCTACCCGGCGGTTGACGGCATTCTCGGAGTTGCCCTGATCATGCACTCTCATATCGGCGTAAGTCTTTCCGTTTCATCTCGATGATGCTGCTTTCGGCCAAATCTGCCAAGCGCTGAGCTCCCCTTGACTGCATGTCAACCGCGCGCGCAGAGTACGCCTTATTGGGGATTTTGCGTTCGCGTGTTCTGCGAGTGTTTACGTTGAATGAGGTATACGCTGCGTAATCTCCTCATAGCTTTCGTGTCGCACTCTACCATCGGCCCAGCATCAGTTCTGCTTCCTATTTGCTACTCCTTCGGCGACTCTTTTCTTGTGAATCTAGCTACATCTCATATACTGACCTGTGTGTTTTGACTTTATAGTTTGATCAGCTCAACGAAGACTACCTCCATAAGCGCAAGTACAAGGTCGTTGGCCCGATTGCTACCTGGACACTCCGTCTTGCGACTGTTGGTGCTTTAGTTGGTGTTTACCAGTTCAACACGAACGACGTTGGTGAGTGTCTCTGGTCCTTCCACTTTTTCCGTTCTCTGACGCATTTGTGGCTGCAAGGTCTCACGGAGTTGATCAAGCGCGTATGGCATGCATAATGCGCTCACCGTTTGCCGTTTCATGTGTCCACCCTAAAACAATTTGTTCAATATCAAAGCACTTCAACACACCAATTCTCTCTTCCATTGCAAACCGTGGCCGAACTTCTGCGCCTAAATTACGTAAAATTCTCACTAGAACCCCGCGAGCAGCCTCAACTGTTGACCCGTTGACATCGAAGTGGAGATCAAGCTGCGGCAGTCCGTGGCTGCTGTAGTCGGATATCACGGCAAGCCATCAATATCTGGAGATCGAGACTAACAGTATCTTTTGTAGTCTCAGATCTTGTCGGTTATCACCTTTCTTCAGCCAGGAAGACCAAAGAAGCGGAAAGGTTTCTACGACGCCAGAGAAGCCGTCTACTAGAAGGTTCTGCCCCAGCAGAACTAACCGCGTCGACCGCAATACCCGAAGCTATGACACTGGAGGATTCATCGTCAAGGCGAGAAGACGACAGGTTGGTAGCGTAGCTTCAATTCGTCATTATCCATGTTTCAGTGTAAGGTGAGCACAACAGAGTTCCTGAGCATGCGATTCGTTGACGCGTTTGGAATCTCGTCTCCGGGGTTCCGCGTCAATCAATGACACAGCTACGGCAGTGAGTTACCTCCCGGGTGCACGCGCACAGTAAACGTCAAACGGCTCAAACCAAATCGCGTTCCTGTCAAATACCCTGTCCTTCATGCGCCGAGACTCCCACGTTCCCTGTCCACTGTGACACCATGTCCTCTCCGAGTGCGGCGCAGGTTATACGGCTCCTGCAGGTCATCGAGCTGCTACGCCCGGACATCCTTCTGTGGATTGGTGCGGGACAATTCGGCATCCTCATTGCATCGCTGTTCTATGGCGCAAACTTGACTCAACTGTACATTTACGCCACGGCGAAGAGACGAGACCCAACATGGGTTGTCCTGCTCGTACGTCGCATCTCTCAGAGTGTACGGTGTTATAATTAGTTGCAGGTGGGCTGGATATTCTGTCTCGACACCGTGCACACCGGCTTCATCTGGGCATGGTTGTTCGAGAAGACGGTGCTGGACGCGGCTGACATCACGAAAACTCTCCTCGTGTTCGAGATAAACGATGCGTTGGCATTCAGCGTCCTACTGTCAGGAGCAATTGGAGCATCTGTTCAGGTGCGTGCGGCGGAGTCTATTGGTCTAGCCCTCCGGAACCGATGTCACAAAGCACGGACTCACATTGTCTGCGCTGTTGCAGTCTTTCTATGCGTACCGTATTGCGCGTCTCGCGCGACATTCATGGTTCAGCATCCTCCCGTGGGCGGGTTGTTTGGCCGGGTTGTGCTCGGCGTTGTGGTTGCCATCACGGCGCGCAAAGCAAAAACTCTGGACCTGTTCTTGGCAGACCACCTGTGGACCCTCCAGGGCATTCTCGCTGTCGGGGTCGGTGTCGACATCTATAACACCGTCGTTGTCTGTATCCTTCTTGCCAGACAACGGGATGGGATGGAGATGTGCGATTTCTTCCGTCCTTTTTCCGTGCCGCGGAGGCTAACAGGAGTCGATTCTCTACAGAACATCGACCATGATATCCAAATTGTCGCTGTGGACAATAGAAACCGGGAGCCTAACCAGGTAAATGCCTATCCTCATCGTAGGCGTTCACTGGGCGGTCACTGATTAACCACGCCGTTCAGTGCCTGCGCTGCCGTGATGCTTGTCTTAGTGGGTCCAATTCCTAATTCCATTGCTTCCTTCGTTCCTGACCATTCAATGTTGCAGGTTCTGGTAGGGAAAACCAGTGAGTTCCATACTTCTCCCATGGCCGCGGTTTGACCCCTCGCCAGCCGTCGCACCAGCTCTGATGCACGTCTACTCCAAATGTGAGCTTCTGTGTTCCACGCAAATTAGAAGCGCAGCTCTCACTCGTTTTTTCCACCCCTTACAGTATTCACATTCTCGCTACTTGTCACGTGCGTTTTCGCGGCTTGTTAGATCCTTGTCGGGCGCTGACTGAACTTTCCCAGCTTGAACGGTCGCGACCGCCTACGGCGCATTCTCGCCAATAGCGCGGGAGTAGTAACTCCGTTTTCGACCTCTCGCCCGACCGGGGTTACCTCCGCCGTAAGCACTCCGTGATCCTCTCGCGATGATGCCTTCTTTTAACGAAGCCATAGTCTATGTCGCCGATGACCCGCAGCCCGAAGCGAAGGAACTTGGTTTTGAGCTCACAACACGGCCATTCCGGCATCACCACCGCAACCCAGACAGCTCATACAGCCCGACATTCGTTACAATGGGGTTGGCGCATGGCGACGTTCAGTCGTTCGAGCGCGCCCGTGACGAGGACTTCAAAGCAAGTTCAGTAGCGGCACCGTGGGAGGTGCACGAGCCCACTAGAAAGCTGCGGCCCATGTACCACGGAGGTATGGTATGAGATTCAGATAGTCTCATTCTCCAACTTGGCTTGTCAAAATCAACGGACAGAAATGGAAGAAGGGACGATGCTGGCTATCGTTCTCTTCTCATAGATCGTAGTCTAGCATTGCTCACTAGTTTTTTTTCGATGTTCTACATACAATTTTCTACCAACGCAAAGGAGCTTCAGTCGTTCCATGTACTCTGTCACTCGCTGGACTTCCAAAGCTCCCATTCCGCGTGGTGCGTGTACTTTGGTTTGAACCGGATACTGTGCTATTTTGCTTCCGCCCAAGTTACACTCCCTCATCCACTTTTGCTGTTTTGGCAGCTTAGATGGCTCAGATAATTGTTTCCTCGTCACGCAGGCTGCTAGACGCCATTAACAGTGTTCTACAACAGTGTTCTACGTCCGAGGCCGCCACGACTTGGGCAATTCAGGTTACAGAGATGTCACACATTTCCATTGCGTATAGTCAATAGGAAACTGATGTCTACAGCTCGTTGCAGACGCCCCAGGTTGTGTGTGCCAGAACGGATATACCCACCCCTATCCGCATGAAGCAGCCCTTGTTTACTAAAAAGGCAATCGTTGCAAAGCAGAGCGGCATTCATCTAGATCAGCCACTGTATCTCTGAGTTGGACGCTCCCATTGTGCTATTGTTTTCGATCGGAACTCAGCGGGGCGGCACAAGAGTCTTGTCCCATTGTGCACACGACGCGACTCCCGAAGGCACCGGTAACCGCCAAATCTCCGCGTCGACACGACAACGTGAAGGGTTCTCCATTGTGCGGGCACTTCCAGAACGCGCCCGCTTCTGTATGAACTGGACCTGCATTCTTACGCACAAGGCACTGTGCCGAGACAAGTTCAACTGGAAAGCCACGAGACGAGATGATTAAACCCTGCCATTTGCCACGTTCTTTGTTCGAAAATCGCCTCGGTGCTAAAGTTCAGGGTTGCTGCGCCAACAGAATGACGCGCGGGTGGTCGGAGCGGGCGGCCGTATGCCACGACAGGGGCTCATGCCGATTATAAAAAGGACATCTCCGCACAATAATGCTGCCCCCAAGTCACTTCCTTCGACTCACCTTTCTCCTGCGGACCTCGCTGCTCCTCCGTTCTGCTCGCTGTATCTGCCTCACGCCCCGTCTCACGTCTTTGTCTCCCTCATCAAGAACTCCACGACCTCCCTCCGCGTCCTCCTCATCTTCGCAATGGCCCGCGCTTCTACTCTCCTCGGTCTTGCCGCCGCTCTTCTTGTAGCCTGTAAGCATCTAACACCGCGCATGAGTTGGGGTCACGCTCATGCAGAGTCTTTTTGCAGCTGGTATGGTTCACGGGCTCCCGCACCCGACCCCGTCCCGAACACCCTACTGGCGATGTGCCGATTAAGATTCTTTTCAAGTAGCGTGCATAAGATTCATTGCGGTTTTTGAGGTTCGTCATAACCACTGACTTCCAATTGTAGTCGTGCCTGACCTTCGTCCCTTCAACTAGACGCCTTCTCTCACACGTTCTTCATGACTCCCACTCTCGAGACCCACACCAGACGGACTACGACTACAGCATGCAAACGATTAGCCCCGCGTGCGATCCCCGGACACCTGGGATATTGCAGCGACGCGGCGCATCCGCTCTTTCCACATCCAACTACCTTCGACCTTCGACCGCCCATCATCTGTGGCCCTTTGTGTTCCCTCACACTCGTCCCTGGCGACGCAACATGTATCACATACTGCAGCTAGCAGTCCCGCCTCTCTATGAGGCCCTACTTCGATTCGCACGGCGTGCGAGGCGTAGCGTGTACAGTTCTCCTTGACAATATCTGTAGCTTAGCCCGTAACCCCTTCGCAATGCACCCACTTCGGACCCCGAGCACCTGTCGGAATAAGGCAAATGGGTGTTCCATCTTTCGATCTCTGGAAATGTCGAGTACTCAGGGAGAGTCATGATGTTAGCCTCGCGAAACATCCAGCAGGAAGGGCTAAGAAAGGTTGAAGATGTCGGTGGGAGTCGAGAAGAGTCGTATAGGCCGACCTCCCAGAGTTCGTCGAGACACTGAAGGTCTAGGCACCAGTGGGCCATCGTAGGGAATCACTTCCTCGATCCTAGTCTTACGTTCAACGTCGGTATTTACGTAAACGGGAGGGTCAAATCCCGGAATCGAAAGAAAAAAGATGGCAACCATATCATCATTCTGGTCAAGAGAAGGAACAAAGGGACAGTTGGTTTACAGCCAGTGCCACCACCAAGACTTTGGAATTGATTAAAGAAGCTGCTGTCCTTTTGCTTCGTAGTGCTCAAAGGCCGCTGAAAGCGGACCGAACGCATTCAATTGTCAATGGGATATGAAATAGGCGAACGGGTTGCAGCAGAGGTGACAGTTGAATTACGTATTACGTTTGTGAATGGGATGTTTCTTGACCCTTCACTCTGAACATCACTGTCTCCTCCTTGGTGTGCTCGGTGTATAGTGCGAGCAACGCTAGCTGAGGTATGAGGGCTACCACCGTACTTGCTAGCTATGGTGGACTCACCAGATGCTTCTGGCTGGCTTAGGCCTTGAAGTGCGTACACCTACTATCCAGACCAGCCACTGCCACGCTTCAGAGATCATGACAACCCAGCTATCCCGTGCAGCGATGTTAGAGGTTTCACGCCCCTTCTTGCGCAGCTTCGGGCTATTCTCACATCTCCCCGATGGGCAACTCGCAATCCCAGCTCTGATCGTCTCAGACACCCGTGCCGCCGTCCAAGTCGTTCTCACATCCACACATTCCTTAGCCGCTGAAATGCGGCATTTGGATGCTTCCGCACTCGACGCCTCCTGCAATGCCGTGTGTGAAGACCTTGCGAAAACATCGCAAAACCCTCATTTCGTGCGCGACTTTTTGAGGCTGATCACCTTTACTCCACCGATCACAACGGGTGGTTCGCTTCCCATCACACTCCGACTCGTAAACAGCATCTCTGGTGCCGTCCTTGACGAGCACTTTTGCGGAGTATGCGAAACATCGAGCATCGGTAAGCTTTTTGGTGTATCGATCCGGCCGACGCACTGCTCACAAACAACGCAAAGCTTCCTTATCACAAGATCCGCCAGCATACTTCCATCACTCTATCGCACCTGAGGCTTCTCGACCACCACTTTCGCCTGTGCATGCAACACATGCAGAGGAATCGAGCGCGGCGCTCGGTGAGAATCTCGATTTCGGTGGCTTAGACCGATATGCAAACTTCACTCGGGTCCACGGCACGGGTCTCAGGCCATTGGTACTCCATGGGCACACTCTCCACGCCCTAAAGCTCGTATTCGAGCAGTCCTGGGAGTCGATGACTCAGAACTGGACTTCGGAAGAGTTGTTGGTCGGACGACGCATCGTCCTCGTCAAAGCTCGAGTCAAGGTGTTGCAACTTGGCGAGTTGCCACCTGATGCCATGCCTGTGTCTGCGATGCGGGTTGCCCTTCGCAGTCTCACGCCGGATGAGTACGAAAAGCATGCGCCTGTTAGAGGCGAACGGGAAGGCAACGGCGTGGTAGTCGTGAGCTGCATCGCCAATCCAATGGCAGGGCAAACACTCCCAGACGGTTTAAAGGCATCGTCTATGCTGACAGAAACAGCCCACTGCATGACATTTGTAGACCTCATGCGACTCGTTACTGCGATTATTCCTCTTGATGGTGACGCTCGAGCATCACAGGAGGCATCCGTTCGCTCTGAGGTCTCGAAGTTTCAAGACCGACTTGTCATCGCCTGGGATCATTCTCAGCTCAGCCAGCGCGTTTTATCGCTCAGAAAGCCTAGCCCGGTCCAGGAAAATCCTGCCGAGGATGGTGCCGGTGTGCGAAAAACGGTATGCCATCGCAACCCTGATTCATCCTCGAGCAAGCTCACGGACTGCCTCATAGATGCTTTTCTTTCGACTGGAAATCAATACCAACCATACTGACTCCCATTGTGGAAGACTTGGTATGCACGCCTTTCGACAACTGTCCGTCGCTTTCTGACTCACGCATCGCAGCATCGGCGGGTGACTTAGACTACCTCTGGGGCCGTGAGTTGCAAAAAGCACAGTTCAGCTGCACCATGCATGTGGTTCAGTTCGGATAGCCGAGAGCCCGGTTCATGGCGGAGACGATGATACACTCGTGCATACTTCAAGAGTACCCCAGAGCATAGTCATCATGCTGCGTTT
>JAGTJP010000688.1:0-11277 GCA_020744175.1 Auriculariales sp. MPI-PUGE-AT-0066
GGGTTGCGCTCCTCTTCTCGCCCAAACCGCCAAAACCCGCCACTGCTTCACTTTGCATCATTATAGCTCCCAAATCCTTGCTTTCGCTACCTTGACCCGGACCAGGCAGCCATTCCCAGTCAGTCCACATCATATCGTATCCAAACTGGCAGCCTCAGCCTCTCCGCGCTGGTCTCAGCGTACATTGTGGCGATTTGGAGCGCACGCCGGTGTGTCTGTTTACAATCGGGTCGCTCTGATCTCGTGTCGACTTCACTTTTCTTTTTCTTTTTCCTTTTCTTTCCTTTTTCTTTTTTTTGGTTGGTATCAAGTTCGCTGTATATTGAGCTTTGCACTTTGGTGACAGCCACTGGGCTTTGTCACGGGGAACGTAAGAGTCGTGGCTACGCCATTTGGCAAGGGAGGCAGGCCTGTATGCAGTATGCGCGGTCACGGCACCACATTGCGCAGGCGCCATAGTCAGCACCAACATCAAATGTTGATACGTGGTTGATGTGAATCCCACATGACGTTTCTTCTTCCAGCACGCAATTTGTATTACGATCCACGGCTGTTGAGCGGCCAGAAAGATCGCAGTTGCAGCGCCCAAACCATCTCTAATGCTGACAACTACAGCATGTACGGCGCCCCGTGAGCTGACTAGGCTGAATCATCGGAAATTTACTATGTATCTATGCGCACAATAGTAATTCGAGGCAGATATCGCATCTTCTACTACAGCTTCACCACGATGCTCACTCGTATTGCATTCACCACGACTCTTGCTCTCGCCGCAACCGCGGCCACAGTCTCGAGCGCTCTCAAGCGTGTATACACCTTCGAAGACGGCTCGTTCATCGAAAACATCGCCGTTCGTTCCAACGGACATCTCGTCCTCACCTCGCTGTCCCATCCTCGCGTCTACACCATCGATCCGACTTCCGCCAACCCGACCCCTCGCATTATCGCCGAGTTCAACTCGACCGTCGCCAATGGTGTCACTGGCGTCACCGAATACGCACCGGACCGTTTCGCATTCATCGCTGGCCAGTTCAGCACTGCGAACTTCTCGGCAGAGGCCACCGCGCTGTGGTCGATCGACCTTCGCGGCTACTCGTCGTCTCAACAGCCCCAAAAGATCGCGGACCTGAACAACATCTTCGGCAACGGTCTTACCACCCTCCCAAAGACGCCTGGCACCGTCCTGTTCTCGGACTCGATCCTCGGGCGCTGTGGAGCGTCAACACCCACACCGCGCGCTCTTCGCAAGGTGGCTCAAAACGACGCGTTCGCGCCCTCCAACCCCACCGGCCCGTTCCCTCTCGGCATCAACGGCATCCGCACGCACGGCTCGGATCTCTACTTCGTCAACAGCAACCAGCAGCGGTTCGCCAAAGTCGCATCCACGCCGACGGAACGCTCGCGGGCAACGTCACGGATCTCGCCGCGCCGCGCCTGACCAAGGCCAGGTGGCATTCGATGATTTCACGATCGACCGAGCGGGACGGTCGTGGGTCGCCGCGCTGTTCGATTACTCTCGATGTTATTCTGCCGACGGCAAGCTCGTGGTCGCTGCGTCTGGTCTGAATCCCAACCCGCTGCCTCACACGGCTGGACGACAGTCTGCCGCTTTCGGACGTGGTCGAAGAAGCAGGAGCAGACGCTGTACATCACTCGGCGTTCGGGATCGTGTTTGCGCTGGATACCACCAATGTCGTTCTGAAGTAAAATACAAAAGGCTAGCCCTAGGGCTTAGATCACCAGTGTACAAGATCGCATAATTTAGTTATAATGTACAGTTACCTCGGGATTGTGAAAGCGGCGTTGCTTTGTAGAAACTCCGTGTTTGATCTTTTGCTGCCTTTCCTAAAGCAACGTGCAGCTCATATCCACGCGAAGCGCAGGATAGCCAGTTCATTGAAGTCACAGTGGCGGCCGGTATCGCCAGCACCCTGGTCTGTTCTGAAGGGTCTTCATTAAGCTGACCTCACGCCAACCTAATCATGCTCTGTCTCAGCAGACCCATCGTCTTCTTTAATATACGGATCTCTGAAGCACCGTGATCCCCACGGTACTTTCCGGCCTGATGAACAAGTTTGCGATATGAAGGCCCACGTTCACTTCCGCTCACATTCATCGCTCTGATCAGAATAAACCTGCTCAAATTTTATGTATCCTTTTCATCATGATGGCGTCAATCTACAATAACACGGTCTCAAATTCGGAGTTTGAGTATAGCTCTTGCGTAGTATCTCATTCTCGAATCATACAAAGCTCCTGTGCAAACTTCACGCCTGAACCAGCCACGTCTTGAAGGATTTTTGCGGAAAATACGGATATTCAAAACTAGGTACTAGATTGGTCGTGAAAATCGTGAATAGAGAGAGAGATGCAGCGATATTCGGAACACGGTTTGAGCGACGGTACAAAAGCAGACGACATGAACTGGGAGATGGATGATGATTAATCAGAAAGAAGGACGTCGCAATCCTCGATGGTGAGCTGAGACCAGCCGGAGAAACCGTTGAGGGTTCCATCGGCTGTCATGACCTTGAGGCGTTGGATCACCACGGGTGAGGCTGCAGGATCAAAGCCAGACATACGAGTCGTTATGAGCTTTTTGATCCAGGTTTCCTCCACGGGGACACGGGGAGTGGCATTGCCGATGATTTTGAGACACGTAATGCGGGAAGTATCAACGCATTGGTCAAGGGCAAAGAATCCGGAATCGTTCAGCCTGTCCACATCCGGCTCAAGGTCGAGCATCTCCCAGAACGGTTTATCGGTCACGTGTAAAACGACGGTGTGGACGGCCGAGAAGGAGACACCGGATTTGGCAACTTGGTTCCAGAGCTGGAGATCGAACTCGAGTTTGGTGATGTTGCTAGGTTGAATGCAAAGGTTTTCGTGAGCGTGCGGTGTACCCAGAAACTGACACCGGGATTGATTCGTCACGGAGCTCAACGGTTTTGCTCGACTCTGTCGACAAAGAGAGCACGAAGCACCCGCCGTACTTCTCCGCACAAATGAGAGCTTTGAACGTGAGAGGCTCTCCCTGTGGGAGACAAGATCTGATGAGAGCTGCGTGGGCGCCTGTATACATGATGTTGTCGATCGAAATGCGTCTGATTGACGGCGTGAGGATGCAAGCGAGTATTCTGTCCATCAGCCCCTGTGAGATGATACGCCCCAGATCTCCACATCCTCCAACTGCCATCGACCGGGGGCTTCGCTGAACAAATCTTGCAGACCTGGGTATTCGTCGCCATGGAACACCAGCTTGCGCAGGGATGGATAGTGAGCCACGATATTGCCACGCTAAAAGTGCTCGCGGCATGGTGGGTAAATCTGCCCGCAGCTTTGCGGCGGGACAATTTCCAACAGACCGACTCCACACCTGTGAAAGGGGTGACGGCGGAAGACCGGTAGTCAAATAGGGCATCTATATCCTTGAGTAACGGTGCCTGGCCGCTGAACAGATGGGACGGGAGTACCAGCTGCTCGGAAATGCCTTGCAGGTTCATCAGGTTGATGTGGAGAGACTCCAGTCGAAGGGCTGGGAGCTTGGCAAACTTTTTCCACGGTGGCCGAGGATCGGCAAGCCGGAGCTTCAAGCGGATGCTCTTCGTGAATGGCAGATGGCCATTATTTTGATGAAGACTTCTTCTGAAGTTCGGTATCGTGGCGTGCGCCTAGTTGTACCTCCAGGTCGGTCGGACGCTTATGCTCCTTGCAAGCGACTAGCTGACTATTGAAGATACCAAGAGCCGACGCTCCGGTGTGCTCGAGTACAAGGTGGCCATACCATGCTGGATGATCCCGCACGAGAGAGCGACTGAACTTGTCGACATTAAGCAGCGGATATAGCTGCGCCGGATCCGAGCGCCAATTTCATCGACGATTTGGTGTCGGATATCGTACGGAAAGTTCTGAAGGGGATTGATGACCATGAAGTTGTTTGACTATCGCGGGCAGCTGCGTTTGAAGGACTGGAGGGAGAATGATTGTGAAGCTCAAGCCAACCGACTGTTCCACGTCTTATATACACAGAAGCTGAAGCACCAACCACGTAACCACTGAGTAAGAAGTGGTCTAGGTACGCTTCACGAACCACTGCATGAACCAGGGTGGCACGTGGCTCTTCGGCCCAAGTGCCGGCCGCTTTCATCTCCACAATTACATAAAATTTGAGCGACGACACAGATTCGCATCAAGAGAGACAGAGATACAGCGAAGAAGCTGAAATATATTGAGACATTCATCGAAGCAGTGGATCACTCCTCACAGCATTACAAGTTCAATGCCTACGATCCTAAATCTGACCGTTCTTTCACTGTCCTGTTCGAAACAAGCGTGCTTGCTACGTCATCCACAGTTCGCATAAAAGGCCAAACGGACTAAGAAACAGAGCGTCGTGGCACACCGACGCTCGATATGAAAGTGAGTCAAATTCAGGTTTTTGCTCTTGATCTCGATCGTTATGTTATCTACAGACCAGCAAGAACGCTTTCCGCTGCCGTCAAAGTAACACCAGCGCCGCGTTCCACAAGCAGTTTCTCGACAGTGCCCTCGCGAGAGATGAGAAGCACATAGCGAGCCGCACGAATACCGGTTCCCTTGTCGTTGGCGAGCCCGAGCGCGGCCGAGAATTTGCCGAGGGTGTCTGATATGAAGATGAGTGCGTCAAGCGTGCAGTCAGGACGTGAATACAGCGAAATTAAGAAGCTGACCTCGTCCTTAATGCCCATGAATCGACCCCATCCGTTTTTGCACAAACGCATCGTTGGTCGCGAGCACGGCTATTTCATCGATGCCCTTGGCCTGCAGGTATCACATAATTGATCAATGTTTGAAGCTCATTGGATGTCTGAGCAAGCACGCGCCTTGAATTCCTTCTCCAACTTGTGATATCCAGGGATTTGGCGTGACATGTACGCTAGATTCGGTTTAGCGGTTTCTATGACGTGCCAAAATGAGACGAACAGTAAAAGCACCCGGGACGGCCACGACAAGAACACGCTTGCCCTTCCAGTCAGAGGTCTTGAGCGAGATAGCTATGAACAGACCACAAGTTGAGATGAGATATAGTGGATCACCTGTTCTCCTAATGACTTACCAAGGCCACAGATGAACAGGTCTCAGATCAGAAGGACCTCGTTCTCTTCCACTCACTTGCATCGCTCTGGTAGCAAACTTGCACCAAAGTGATGTTTCTGTGGATACTAACGGCGTCTATTTACAATCGGATATCTCAAAATATGTACGTGAAATCGCCAACAGTACAACGAGATTCGGAACGCGGCTTGAGCCACGAGCCGAAAGCAGATGGCATGAATGAAGAGATGGTTTAAATCGAAGGACTTCGCAGTCCTCGATGGTCAGCTGAGACCAACCGGAAAAAATATCGAGGGTTCCATCGTCTGTCATGAGCTTTAGGGATCGAATGACCACAAGGGATGCCGTGGGATCAAAGCCAGACATACGAGTCAATATGAGCTTTTCAATCCAGGTTGCTGCCACGGGGACCAGAGGAGTGGCATCGCCAACGATTTTGAGACACTTGATGGGGGAGTATGAACGGATTGATTGAGGGCAAAGAATCCAGAATCATTCAGAATTGTCACATCTGGCTCAGAGTTGAGCCGCTCCCAGATGGCGGCCGCTTAACGTGAAGAACGAGGGTGTGGACAGCCGAGAAGGGGACACCCGACATCATGAACTGGTTCCAGAGCTCTAGATCGAACTCGAGTCGAGTGACCCTTGCCAGGTGTGATGCAAAGGTGTGCATCAGGGTGCGATGTAACCTGAGATCGTGGTTGGATTTTGTACGGACCTCGATGGTTTTGCTCGACTCTGTTGACAAGGAAAGCACGTAGAGTTTGTCGTACTTCTCCTGCCGAAAGAGAGCTTTAAATGTGAGAGGCTCTCCTAGTGGGAGACAAGAGCTGATGAGAGTTGTGTCAAAAGCATCATCCAACGCGTCAGCGCGTCGATCGAAAGGCGTCTGATTGCGGGCGTGATGATGTGAGCCAGTATGTTGTTCAACATCGACCGGCCGAATTTGCCCCATATCTCCACATCCGCCAACCGACATAGACCGTGGGTCCCGCCAAACGGATTCGGCGGACCGGGGTATTCGCCGCCATGCAAAACCAACTTGCGAGCGTTGGGATAGACGGCCAAAATATTGCTGCCGCGAAAAGTGTCCCAGGACATGTGATCGGGTGACGGTGCCTCCCAACAGACTGACTCTACAGTTTTGAATGGGTAAACCGCGAGTGAGCTGTAATCAAATTGAGCATCGACGTCCTTGAGTAACGGTGCCTGGCCGCTGAAAAGATGGGCCGGGAGTACTAGCTGTTCAGAAATGTCTTGCAAGTTTATCAGGTTGATGTGGAGAGACTCCAGTCGAAGGGCTGGGAGCTTGGCAAACTTTTTCCACAGTGGCCCAGGATCGGCAAGCCGGAGCTTCAAGCGGATGCTCTTCGTGAATGGCAAGATGGCCATTATTTTGATGAAGACTTCTTTCTGAAGTTCGGTATCGTAGTTTACGCCTAGTCGTACGTCCAGGTCGGTAGGACTCTTATGCTCCTTGCAAGCGACTAGCTGGCTGTTGAAGATACCAAGAGCCGACGCTCCGAGTGCTCGAGTACAAGGTGGCCATACCATGCTGGATGATCCCGCACGAGAGAACGACTGAACTTGTCGACATTAAGCAGCGGATATAGCTGCGCTGGATCCCGAGCGCCAATTTCATCGATGATTTGGTGTCGGATCTCGTACGGAATGTTCTGAAGGGGATTGATGGGCCTTGAATAAGCCATGACGTTGTTGACTATCGCGAGCGGCTGCGTTTGGAGAAATGGAGGCCCGCTTGAAATGCTTGTCCGAAAAAGTGTTGTGACTCTGCGATATGCGGGATGTTTGGGTCGGTGGCGTCAAGTGGCATTGTTACGGTCCCTGAGATCCCCACGCCGGTGTCAAAAAACCAGACTAAGTGACATTGGCTGAGTCAGTCCCAGCAACAGAATATGCGTTAAAATGAAGTACCTCAAGGTGAGCTATGCTTTGGCTTTGACCAAAACTCAGATCGTGGGTGGATGGACCCGACACATTCCACTGTCTGAGCTGGTTCGACTCATTAAGTAGGTAAAGCCGCTCATGAATTGATCGCATTATCTCGTCTGAAAAGAGGGATGATGTGTCTAAACATTCGTCCGATTCCTTTGAGTCGAGCGCAATCGACCCTTGGTCAGCGATGAACACAACCGCCCGTGCCATGCCTACTCACGAGGATCCATTGCCCTGCTAACAGAGCAGTATCCGGATCATATACAGGCATTTTGGGCTGTGGAAAGGTCGCGGTGTCTCTGACATTGGAAACGATGAGGTAGAAGGGCAAAGGATGTGAAGCCGGAACCAACCGACTGTTCCACGTCTTATATACACAATAGCTGAAGCACCAACCACATAGCCAATGAATACCACGTGGTTCAGAAGTGCTTCAGGCACCACTGTAGAACTATGGCGGGTGCTTCTTTGGCCCAAGTTCCGTTCGCTTTGATCACTGCACCGCACATGCAATGCACATGACATTTGTGCGATTCCGGATTGAAAAATGCGCTTATTTTGCACTATGATAGGTACATAAATGCACGTGGGTGCGTTATCGAAGTAGTTGGAATTCACTGTGACGTTCAATGCGCACTTGGTTCATTCTTCACATTGTGATACTCGAGGCCCTCACCGTAAAAGAATTCGAGATAGCTCTCATGATGATCTAATACAGACTTTTCATATACCCATACCTCTTTTTTCTCTTCACCCATGCTAGGCCGCGGCTGCCTCGCAATCCAATTAACTGCCTCGAGTCTAATGCTGTATCTTACAGCCTCCGGTGACCCATAAAGCATAATATCAACTCACTAATAGCTTAGAAATCTGTTGGCTTCCATAAATTGCGAATGAGCGTGATTTCTCGAACGAGCTTGGCTTCAACTCTTCGGATGTTCCGATGAGTTGGTAGACAAGATTGTCCGACCGTGCCGTTCACTGATGAGTTCGAGCAAGGAAAGCCCAGATCAGGCATTCGTTTCCGTCAATCAGGTTGTAGAGATACTCGCAATCCTGGCCCGAACCGGCTACATAGTAGTGGACTCGGATTCCTTGCAAGCGTCGATACCTGATACCTCTCACATAAGAGCACAGCCTTCCACTTAGAGTCTCGGCTAAATGACCTCAGACCAAGGCGTATACACTGCGTGTGGTGTCTAATAGTAGTTGTTGGCGCGAGAGCTCTCTTCAATCTGACAGAAGTTACACCCCAGTTTTGAGGCAGAAGAGGCTGGAGTCCTCAATAGCTACCATAATGCTCGTACCATCTTTATGATCTACACAGCCGAGCTACGACAATTAACTACTGGTGACCTATATCTAGGCAACAAGTGTACATGTGCACCCGCGGGTTGTACTGGAGTCGAGCTGTCAACATGTCTGTCAGTGGTGTGGGCTTTACGCGTTGCCAAAATATTCCAGCCGCAATTACTGGGGCAAGCCGCACCTGAATTTAATAATCCAAATGCCAGATGGCGTTTGGATGGCTAATTATCGGAAAATTTTACTTTGACGCACGGTTCTAAATGTGTATTACAGACTAATTCGGGCAGTGGCCGCCTGTCATTCTTCGGATCAACTAAAGATCAGGAGGGTTGTGTGCTTCAGACGTTACCCAGGCACCGTACAAACCCTCACCCAGCCAGGAGTTCAAATTTTGGTTCGGTGCCATGTGCTGTCGTGATCAGTGATCGTTGGCAACCGTTGCCATCTTTCGTAACGCATCATCCGACGACTATATGTAACAGCGAAATACTCACGGTACCTTGACGCTTACCTCTCCCTCTCGTTCGTGGCCAGGTGCCCCTTCAGTTCATTTCCTTCGTCTTAGTACAGCTGGTCTCTCGTTTGCCTGGAGCATCATCCCTTCTTCGAATTCCATCCAGAATGAAGTTCACCGCAGTCTCCTTCACGGCTACGCTGCTTTTCGGCCTTGTTTCGCTGCGCCCGTGCGCCACCACCATCACCACGGTGGTGCGGGGGGAGGTGCAGGAGGTGCAGGAGGTGCAGTTTCATCGACTGTAGCTACCGCAAACACTACGGCGACTGCAACGGCGACGACAGACACTGCTGCTGCATCGCCTAGCTCTGGTATGTGCTCAGTGAACGATTCAAATAGTGGCTGACGCTTTCCTATTCTAAGGTGCTACATCTCCAACTGGACAGGTGACGCGTGGAGCTCAGACATTGGTCTTCACTGAGGTGAACGGCGTACCCGGCAATGAGTGCCTCACATTCCGCAATAATGGTCATACCTCCCAATATTGCGCACTCGCGGCATTACCTGGTACTCAGCCGCGCGCATCTTTGCACAGGTGAAATTGTTGACGCGGCATGTGTCAATGCCGCGGCCGATCGTCAGATCACGCCGTCCACGCTCAACGGTGTCAACGTCCTGCTCGTCCAGCGCTCGTTCTCCGCGGGCTTCCGCCCGGATCTCGTCAATGTCCAGGCGTGCGTTGGCAACAACGGTACACGCTTCCTTGCGCTTCCTTGCAACGGGCTCGCCGACCCGGTAACGTTCACCGGGACCCAGCTCTTTGCTGCGAGCGGCGCGTGCCAGTCCGGACACGACTGTGAGCTTTTATATTGGATAATTTGTGTTTCAGCGTGCTAATGTCCCGTGTTAGCTCTTGCACAGATTACTATCGACAGCACCGGTCAGAACTGCGCGACGTTCACCACCAATGCTGTGACGGCTACCAACCCTTAAGCGACGCTGTATCCGTAGATGTCGATTCGAAATTGAAGACTAGTTGGAAGGTGCATTCGTGCGTTTGGGCTTGTGTTCGGTTAATCAAGGCGATGGCTCTGCGAACTCCAGCAACTGAAACGCAGAACTAGATCTGCCTCATGAGAGATTCAGACGTGCATGTGCTTGGACCTGAGCGTGACAGGGCCTAAGGAGATACTCTCACAGCTCAGAGGGGTATAAAATTTTATCGAGCATCTCTGAGATGCTCTGAGCTGTAGTATCACGCAAGTACGGGATTTCGGAATGTCGGTACTGAAGCTAAACTTGATCCGGGATGTCTCGGTCCTCGTTACCTTGTGAAAAGATTGTAGTGACACCTCGGGGTATAAAATGATCTAATTTGACATGAACCATACAAATCTGTGGTCCTTCGAGGCCCTCCTGTGCGCGGATACATTGATCACGGGAATGCCGACTAAACCAAAAGGGCAGAAGCGGGACCGGAACGAGAATCCCTCGCTTGCCGCTTGTGAAACGCTCTTTTGCTTCCCATTTTCTCTCGTTTCAGGGCGTACCCTCTCCAACAGGGTCCCTTCGCTGGAAGCACGACAAGGGAATTGCAGGCGTGCCTTAGCAGCGCCCGAATCCATCACAGCCGGTCGATCTGTCTGCCAAACACGCGCAGACAGTCAGCCAACACGGAATCGATGATGGCCGCCGCCCAGCCTCTCGCCTCGTCCTCCCCGAGCCCGTCCTCCTCCATGTTACCCGTGGGGAAGCTACGAGGGGGCATCTTTACCGATTGGCAGTTTCGAATGAAGTTGCGCCTCGTGCGCCTCGAGTTATGGGATGTTGTTGACGGCTCGGACGCACGGCCAGAAGATTCGGATGCGCAGCGAGCTTGGGACGCTCGCAGCATGCGCGCTCTTGCCGAAATTAGCGATCACGTGAGCGAAACTGACCTCGTTCACATCCGAAGATGCACAAGCGGGCGCGAAGCCTGGCTACAGCTCAACGACATCTACGAGCCGAGCGGCCTCGCCTGTCAAGTGTACCTCAATCGGGAGTTTCGCGGGACGCGAATGGAGGAAGGGGAAAACGCCCACGAACACTTTGCCAAGATGCGAGCTCTGAAAGACGAGCTGGACACTGCAGGGCAGCCGACGCCGAACTCTGAGTTCGCTTACACTCTGCTCAGCAGCCTTCCACCATCATACGAACCACTCGTGCGCGAAATCAGCGCACTTGAGACTGGTGTCACACCAACGCTTGTTATTTCGACAGTTCTTCGGGAGTACGAGCGGCGACAGAAGCTCCCAGGTCCGGCGAGCAAACCTGCGTCGCCGGTCCCGACACGTCCAATTCGCAAGGAGTCAGACGGCTCGCTGCTCTTTGCTGCGGGGTCGGAAGATCCATTCGAACCCCCTCGCATCTTCACCACAGACGAGGATGATGGCCTGAATCCCTTCGAGCCCCCTCGCCTATTTGCA
>JAGTJP010000689.1:0-11218 GCA_020744175.1 Auriculariales sp. MPI-PUGE-AT-0066
TTAAGGCGATGGAGAGAGTTTTCGAGCGCGAGCGAGAAGGGATCTTCAAGAACGAGAGCCGGTGCACGATCAGCGTATGGGCGTGAAAGTGGCGGATAGGATATGGGCTGGGAAAATCGATAAAACAGGCGCGAGTGGGCGAACTGGGACGAGCTGGGGGAATGGGGTATTCGCGCAAACACGTATCCTCGAGAAAGGAGTTCAGCGCGCTAGTGGGAAGCGACACCGTAGCGATCTGCGTAGGGGTGGAAGCGGCGAGCGGAGGGGTGTCTGTTAGTTACACGATGCGAATGGCGACGGGGGATGCGCGCAAGACGGTCGTGAAGTTCCCAGACAAAGTCAATATCAAAAACGGGCGGGGCAGTCGGCGTACGAGAAGGGAGCTGGTATAAGAAAGGTTGCGCGTTGTCGAAAGGTTCGACGCAGCGCGCGTGGTTGTCCAGAAGGTCGAGGGTGGTGACGGTGGTGCGAGAAGGTCCGAGTGTGTCGATGATGTGCACGCGCACGAAGCTGTCCTCAGTAGGGGCGTCCTGAGCGAGGGGTGCGAGCAGCGCGCTGGGCCGGAGTGGCGTGTACGGCGTTGTAGAGCTGCTGCGCGCGATTGACGGCCTCGAGCTCGGTGAGCTGATGTCCCAGACGGCGCCGGTAGGCGTTGCGCTGCATGACGGAGTTGGCGACGGAAGGAACAGCGGTACGGGCTGTGCAATCGGCGACGGTGGTAGAGGGAGCTGGAGTAGGGGGGAGAGGGGCGCAGGGTGTCGCGAGGTCGACGATGTACGCGCGCGTGCAACAAACCTTAACGATGGCCAAATTTCCTGAGATTTCGAGGGTGGGGTACGTCTGGTCGCGGCCGCGCAAGGGGAGGAGGCGGAGGTGGGGACCGACTGCGTAGAAAGACTGCTGGTGGTGGAGGTGTTGGAGGCGATGGTCGCGGCCAAAGACAGGGGCCTCGGTGAGCTCGAGCGTGCGGGTATGGATCTCTTGTGCAATGAGGTCGTCGACGTCGTGGTCGCGGCGGATGATGGGGCTGTTGTTGAGGACGTCGCGGACGGCCTGTTCGATCTCAAGGCGGAGGTGGAGAGCTGCGTGGCGAGCGGAGCACCAGGGATGCGCTAGGCGCTGCTGCTGGAGCTGAGGGGGCGTGTCGCCGTAGACGGTCTCGGGGAAGAGAAGAGGGCGAGTGTCGCGGGCTACAGCGGCGTCCAAGAGTTGGCGCGGGGTCGGGGGAACGTCGTAGTGAAGCTGCACAGAAGGGGGTGTGAGAGGCTCGATAGGAGGTGCGACAGGTGAGTCGGCACGGAGGAGGTCGTGAACAGAGATGAGAGGAGGAGGAAGAGTGTCGTCCCCGGTATCGGCCGATTCCGGTTCAAGCGGTGGAGGTGAGTCGGAGGGAGACGAGGATGCGCGTCGCAGGTGTGCGGACACGGAAGAAACTGAGGTTAGTGAGGAGGTGGAGGACACGCACGTCAATGTTGAGCGCGCAGGCGAAAGTGAGGAGGAAATGGTGGAGGGGACAAAGGCGCGACGCACGACGGCGATCGCGGTTGGCGTAGGCGGTGTTGGGGGAATGAAGAATTCGACCAAGTGATACGGACGAGCATTGCCCAGCGATGACTACACCGAAGGGGACTGGAGGAGGAGAGTGTGGGGAGAAATAGTGATGAGCAAAGCTGAGACTGACAAGTGGTCGAATTCTATCCTACAAAAGGGAGCCAGAGGCTCTAGCTTATATACAAAATGGGAGCTGGTATGTGACCTATACGTGCTGACTGAAAGTAATGCTATATGACCGTGCAAGGGTACGCGCGGCCCGAGAGGTAATCGCGCATGACTGTACGTGGGTACGCGTGGCCCTTCGGCATCTCGTATGCGCAAGCTAGATGACAAGTGGCTTGGCCCCTACGCAATCATGCAGAAGCTGTCCAAGAACGCGTACAAGTTGCGACTACCAGCGCATATGAAGATACACCCGGTGTTCCACATCTCTCTCCTGCACCGCTTCAATCCGGACACAATCCCCAATTGTGTCGCGCCACCTCCACCTCCGATCCCTCTGTGCGGACAGGAAGAAGAGGAGTATGAAGTCGAGCATATCGAAAACTCGAGGCTTTACTATCGCAAGTTGCAGTTCCTGGTCAAATGGAAGGGCTACACACGTGAGAACAACCTCTGGGTTCCTGCGGAGAACCTCAACCATGCACCGCACATTGTAGCTGCATTCTACCGCGACAACCCTGATGCACAACGTGCACTGCCTGCGCAGCAGTGACCCACGCGCGCGCGTGGACTCATTGACAGGTCTGTTATGCCGCCCGACTTCTTTGAACGAGCTGCTGAGCGTCATAAGCAAGCTATGGAGGCATTGGTGTTAACGACAGGGGTTGACAACACTCTTCCAGACGAGCGCACATGTGCGCGGCTGGCACGCGCTGAGATGTGCAAGACAAATCCAGTTGCGTCCAGGCACCGCATCTAAAAGAGGGGGCCACTGTCAGGGTCCAAAACTATTTCTGATCCTTTTCTCATCATTTCATGTCTCGACCCTATTGCTCCCGAACTGCTTCCGTAAATGCTTCCGTGCTGCTGCCCTATACTTCCTGTGTCTGTCCCTCATTCGCTATTGCTCCCGAGCGCCTAAATCCACCGCTGCAGTGGTGGATCAAGCGCCCATTTGGTTCCGCTTTGCTTCCGAAATTCCGATATCTCCCCATGCCTCTGCCCATCAATGTTTGATTATCGCACATCGATGTTTGACCATCACGCAAGCCTGTAGTTGCCATTCTGTTGAGACTCAGCTCCCCAGTCTTGTTCTCTTCGGATTCCCACTTCTAGGTTTGCATATGTCCATTCCCCTTTACATACACAATAATAACTTCGGATTCCCGCTTCTAGCGCGTCCCCGGAATCCATCACTCATCAAAGGCTCTTGGTGGTTGTGTAGGCCTCTGCACCCAGCAGCCGCCCACTCTTCATCAGCATCCTATCTAGTCAGATCCACCCTCATCGCCGCGCTCCTAGCGTCGCCCTGACACAGATACAGAGACCAGTGCACTTGTCGACGATTGAGTTTTTGTGCTACACGGAAGTACTGGAGGTTGCGATGGTCTGACCACACCTCAAACTTGTGCTCTGCACCTTCTAAGAAGTGCCGCCATTCCTCAAACGAGCGAACGATAGTGAGCATCTCCTTGTCATGGATCTCATAATTGCGCTCTGGGGCAGTGAGAGACTTTGACATGTACGCGACTGGATGCCATTTGCCATCGTCCGAGAGCTGCGAAAGCACCACACCAATCGCAAAGTCTGAACTGTCTGCTTCCATGTGATACGGATGAGCGTTGCCCAGCGATGACTACGCCGAAGGGGACTGGAGGAGGAGAGTGTGGGGAGAAATAGTGATGAGCAAAGCTGAGACTGACAAGTGGTCGAATTCTATCCTACAAAAGGGAGCCAGAGGCTCTAGCTTATATACAAAATGGGAGCTGGTATGTGACCTATACGTGCTGACTGAAAGTAATGCTATATGACCGTGCAAGGGTACGCGCGGCCCGAGAGGTAATCGTGCATGACTGTACGTGGGTACGCGTAGCCCTTCGGCATCTCGTATGGGGAAATGAACTACACATGTGATAAAGAAATATGACTAAAAGGGGTGCATGTGAAAAAGGAACCGGGCCCCAAGGTCCGTGATCATCGGACGGGACTCCGTGGTCACGGATCCGCTCGGGATACAGCCGAAAATCAAGATTCCATGTCATTACCCCCCTTCTAGGCTGGATCCCCGAATAGCCATCTTGGAAAGTTCGCCTTCGGTTGAGATTGAAGTATCAATGGGTTGAGTATCATCGAAGATTTTCTTGTTAAAGAACATTTTCATGAAATCGCTCATTTCCCAAGTCAGAGCTCTAAGTTCTGTTTGTGGCAATCCTAGATCTCCTGGTACCGTCCGTGGTTCTTTGTCCCATTTGTGACTGGATGAGTCTGACTCATAGTCGGAGTCTTCAATGATTGGGATGAGACTTCGAATCAGGGCGGGTGGTTTGGGCTTTCCAGGATTCTTGAGGTGGAAGTTCTCAATTGCCTCTGGTGCGTCTAGCATTGATCTAGAGAGCCATTCGTCCTTTTCTGCAGTAGAACTCTTGAAATGCACCAAGTATTGGAATCCTTTTCCTTTGCGTCGGATGTCCAGTATCTCTTCGACTTCTCTAAGAGATTGTCCTTGTTCATCCACAAGTTCATCCACAAGTTCGTCGCCATCTTCGTCGAAGATTTTGTCTGGTTCCTGTGGGTCTTCTTGGTGCGGGGCGCTTGGTGGAGTGTATCTAGTCAAATATTGTTCGTTCTGAACAGGATGTATACTAGACCATCTTTTGGGTAACTCCAATTTGTAGGCGCCATTTCCTACTACTTCGAGAATTTTGAAGGGGCCAAATCTACGCTGATCCAGTTTCTTGGTGGACCTTGTTGTCTTCAGATTTGTGGCTTCGAGCATGACGAGGTCTCCTTGTACGAAATTCTCTGACTCTCGTTTGTTGCTGTCGTGCTGTTCTTTGGCATGTTGAGAAGTAATTCTCAGGGAGGCTTGGGCGTCTTCCCACGTTTGATGTAACCTCTGTGCGAATTCAGCAGCAGATTCGTTTTTCGAAGGTCTTCGAGCTACGAATCCTAGGTAGGGGTCTCGTCCTAGGTTTAGATAGTATGCTGAATATCCAGTGGAAGTGGACTTGGCGTTATTCAGGGCGGTTTGTGCCATTGGGAGCCAGTCAAACCAATCATTCTGTTGGTGATTTACCCAGTGGCGTAGATAAATTTCCATAGCGTGATTCTTTGCTTCTGCTTGTCCATTGGTCTGAGGATGGTATGGTGTGGAAGGGTTGAGCATGATTCCAAGTAGACTGGCTAGTTCTTTGGTGAACTCTGCGACAAATTGCGTTCCTCTATCGGAGATAATCTTTCTCGGAATTCCCCAATAGGTGAACATCTTTTCGAAGAAGAGTTTAGCTAGTCCTTTGGCTGAAATGTCTGTGGTGCAGGGCAGGAACATTGCATATTTGGTGAGGACGTCTACGATGGTGCAGACTGCATTGTATCCTTTCGACTCTGGCAGTGGTCCGACAAAGTCTACTGAAATGGTGTGCCATGGATGGATTGGTGGCTCGTGAGGATGAAGGGGGTTGGACGTTGCCTGATTTCTGGGCTTATTTCTTTGACACGAGGGGCAGGCTTTGACGTATCTGTGTACGTATCCTGCGATTCCTGGCCACCAGAATTGCCTCTGAATGAGTTCTTGAGTCGCATGTCTTCCTCTGTGTCCAGCCAATGGTGCATCATGATGTGCTCTCGTGATTTTGTCTTGCAGCTCTTTGTGTCTGGGGACATAAATCAAGTCTTTGTACCAAAGCACTCCATCTTCGGTCTTGAAGTCCGGATCTTTCGTTTCTAGTCCTTTCTTGACTCGATCGTCCAAGTTTGACTGAAATTTCACGATCTCGGTACGGACTTCTAGCTCTTCCTGAGTAAGAAGTTCTCGTATGGACTCGCCGATTTCGTTCGTTGGTTCTGGTTCGAAGCGATTTGATGGTAACAAAGTTTCCAGCGTGTAGCTATCTACTCCCTCTGTAGGTGTGTCCTTACGAGACAGTATGTCCGCGATAAGATTCAAACATCCTGGGTGGTGTGATAGTACAAAGTCGTATTCAGAAAGTTCAGATAGCCATCTGCACTGACGCCTGTTCAGTTTCTGGGTTTCTCTGAAGTATTCCAGATTCTTGTGATCTGTCCAAATTTTGAACTGAGGTCCATTTCTAAGGTATTGCTTCCAATGGTCGAGTGCCATCATGATTGCAAGCATTTCCTTGTCATAGATTTGGTAATTCCTCTCGGCAGGGTTCAAAGTTTTGGAAAAGAACGCGACTGGTTGTGGTCTTCTGTCAACCATTTGATGCAGTACAGCGCCGACTGCGTAGTCTGAAGCGTCTGTTTCTAGCCTGAAGGGTAGTTCCGGGTTAGGAATCTTGAGTACCACTTCGTTGCTGACAAGCTCTTTCAATGTTCTGAATGCAGAGTCTTGTTCGGTGTCCCATTTGAACACGACACCTTTCTTTGTGAGATGGTTGAAAGGTAAAGTTATCTCAGCAAAGTTGGGTATGAATGATCGATAGAAGTTGCAAAGTTGCATAAAGCTTCGCACTTCTGTGAGAGTGCTAGGCGTCTTCCAGTTTTGTACGGCGGAGACCTTTTCTGGATCCATCTTGACTTCTCCTCCTCCAATGATGAGTCCCAAGAAATTGATGCTACTTTTCTCGAAGTCGCATTTCTCGAGTTTGAGGAAGAGTTTGTTTTCGCGGAAGCGTTCCAACATTTCGCGAGTCTCTTTTCTGAGGGATTCTAGATTGTCTGAGAAGAGCAGACAGTCGTCCATGTACACGATCATGAGGTTTCCATTGATCTTGTCTCGAAAGATGCCGTCCATGATTCATTGAAAGGTGGCAGGGGCGTTGGTCATTCCGAAGAACATGACTACCGGTTCGAAGACACCAAACTTGGTGGTAAAGGCGGCTTTCCATTGATCTCCATCTCTAATCCTGACGTTATTGAATGCCCATCGAACATCGAATTTTGAGAAGTATTTGGCATTTTGGATCTTGGAAATAACGTCTGTGATTAGAGGTAGTGGATGAACATCTCTAATAGTCCATTCGTTAAGTCTTCGGTAGTCTTGTACGGGTCGGAGCGTTCCATCCTTTTTCTTGACAAAGAAGAATGGTGCAGCGACTGGACAGTTTCCTTGCTTGGAAGGTCGTATCCGTCCGTTCTTCATATTTTCTTTGATGAACAGCTTCAGGGTAACTTCTTCTTGCGGGTTGAGGGCATAGATTTTTCCTCGAAGCTTTGCTTGTTTTTCCCATCCTTCTTTGAGATTGATTTCATGGTCCGTATCTCGAGAAGGTGGAAGTTCATCGAATTTTTGCGGGCCGAAGACGCCCGCAAAGCCTTGATATGGTGTTGGGATACCTAGTTCAGCAGATGATCTGATAAGGTCATCGTCTTCTACTTTTTCTAGGATTTGTTGACGTATGTACTCGTCTTCTGGTTGGTCATCTGAGTCTACTTCATGACTCGAGATTTCTTGTGTTTCCAACCAGCGGATGAACTGTTCTTGTTCGTCTTGTTCAGAAGGCGACATGATCTCTAGTCTCCTGATGGAAGCCTCTACCAATTCGTGTTCTGAAGATATCGACTCGATACTTCCGATACGATTGGTTGTCACGTTGCACGAGGCGGGGCAACGACTAAATTGAAGTGTCTTTTTCTGATAGTCTAGCACTGGGTTGTGTTTGGAGTGCCAGTCATATCCGACAAATACATTGTGGGGTCCTCCTAGTTGTGCAACTTGGAGAGTAATATTCTCTTCGTGTATTACTTCGCCTCTGTTATTTAGTACGTCCATCTTGAGTTGGACTACTTCTTTGACATACCCCGCGACGGTACCGTCAGCGTTCTTGACTAGATTTCTAACACTTGAGTCTGTAGTTTATGCATTCTGACAAAGTCCTTGTCTATGGTAGTGCGGGTGCATCCTGAATCCAGCAGGGTGCGGATCTTCATTACTTTGTTGGTGTCTCTAGTGGTGTAACGAGCGTTTAAGTCCATGCACATGTCTCCTGATCCACGAATGAATGCACTTCGTAGACGGAGGATTTCACGTGGTACTTCCTGGTCAGGCGGGATTTTTGGGAGCGAAGCTAATTCAATTGACAAATCAGGTTCGTTCGTAAGGGATCTGGCTCTTGAGAGAGGGGGCGTGGGTTCCTCTAGAGCAATCAAAAATCCTCTGGGGAAGAAGAACTCCTTGCCTGTTCTTCTTCAAGTCGTTCTGCTTCTTCGTCTTCTTCTAGAACTTCAAGAAGTCAATAGTACGCGGGTTCGTCAATTTGATTCTCTGAGAGGGATCGACGATATCCTTCTGCTCTTCGCTGCCTTTCCTGACGATTAAATCGTTGACGTGGTGGGAAAGGTTTGCGATCAGGACACTCCTTGGACCAGTGTCCTTCCTTCTTGCATATAAAGCAAGCTCCCTTCTTCTCTTTGGTTTCCTCGACAAGTTGACGGTTGCTCGAGGGTTTTCCAGGGAAGAAGCGTCTTTCTTCAAACCGTGCCTTGTATGCTTCTGGACGGATTGCGGGATCCAGGTTGATGCAATGGTCGGCGAACTTCTTCAACGACTTGCATTCTCTTTTTCCTTGATCGATCTCGAAAAGATAGTCATCTTCGCTGATTGCTTTCATGGAATATTGAACTTTCCAAGTTTGCTCAAGTATAGTGACTTCTTGAGTAATCGCGGACCGGACTTGAGTGACTAAGTCCTTTGGGAAGATTTGTTCGAGGTGATGGACATGCTCGAAATCATGCTCTGAATTATCCATCTTGGCCTTGGTTCGTTCTTGCATAAACTTGGTGAAGAATGACTGCACACTTTCATAGGGACCAAGTTTGAGGGATAGCATGCGTTCTGCAGCTCTCTCTTGTTGGTAGAGGTCCTTGAAGCGGTCGTTGAGATCCTCTATGAATTTCTTCCAGGTGAAGTTGGAAGTGTCCACGTTTGCTTCATGCCAAGCTTTTCCCCATGTATCTGCCGGACCATCCAGGAAACTGAGGGTTGAACGGATCTTGTTTCCGTCTTCCTTGGTTGTGGCAAGATACAAGTTCAAATGGAAGAGGAACTCTTCGAGTTTTCCTCGATTACCACTGAAGCGAAGAGGTTTCTCAACCAAGTTCTTTTTGTCGTTATCCTTGGGGCGACTATGCATAGCTTTGGCAAAGGCTTTTGCTAAGGCTTTTCCCATAACTTGGGCATTACGATCTTCTTTGTGGCGCCGCGACATGGAGTTTGCGGAGTGCGTTCCATTGGTGCTTGAGTCTGAACTGGAGGAACTATCGTCATCCGGAGGTGGTGGAGATCCTTGAATTGATCTTCCTATAGAGCGACTAGTGATTGATCGTCCTCTAGGCGGTTCTGAAGGTTCTCTCTTGAGTCTCTTTTCTGGAGCTGGAGTTCCTCCGGGTCTGAAAGGTACTGTAGTAGTGACTGCTCTTCCCCTGGAACCTTTCAAGGTACGTAGTTCAGTGTCAGTTGCAGTTGGTAAAACCGACATTGATCTTTCATCTCTGGGGTAGGTTGGATGAGGTAAGAGAACCATCCTGGATTCTCCTGACTCATGGAATGGGGCAGAGGGGGTGTATGGAAAGGAGGTGGTGTAGATAACCTTTCCTTGTTGTTCTGCTTCCCTTAATTCTGCCTTGGTTGCCGTTGGAAGTTTCGAAAATGCGTACATTGTATGCGGATAATCTGGTCGTGGAAGAATAACCTGACGTTTTTCTGATCGTGGAAAGTCGACAGGTTTCCGGGATTGTGGTCTCGGTTTCAGGCCATAAGCGTACAATGTTTCTGGGTTGAACTGCTCATAGATCTTCATCAGCAAGGGTGCTTTGGAGTATTCTTCAGGGTTTAGGGGATCACTGAAGCGCTTTCTCCTGCGGATACGAGGGGTGATATCCGTGGTTGTTGAGGTGGGTGCTAGAGCTATTCTTGGTAGATCAAAGTCGACTTCGTCGAAGAGGAACCATATGTACCCTGGTGGCGGGTCATTGGCAATAGTTCCATTGTCTCCTGTGCTTTGATATCATGTAGAAGATCTCCTGTTTGTTCAGGTGGGTCTACTGGGATGTAGGGAGATGTTCCTCGTGGCTTCTGGTAAACTCTGAGTCCTTTCTTGATGGCTTGTCTCGCTTCTGTACCGGTAACTTCTTCTAGTTCTTCCAAGAAGGAGTCCGCAGTGGAGGTTTTCCCATTGGGGGGAGGAATACACCATTTCCGTTTCTCCATGTTCCTGATGTTTAGGCGAGGTTTGACATCGTCTTCTGAAGGTGGTATAAGACCGAGTTTGGAACTCGAGTCTTTTCGTTCTTCGGTAGCCATTATTTCGAATGCGTTTATTTGGGTGGTTACAGCGAGAGAAATATTTTGTCAGAGAAGAGCTTGTTCTGCAGTCAAGTGGTTCTGTGTTCTGTTCTTCCGCCTTCGAGGTGGTTTGATTTGGGCAGGTCGAGGAGTAGGTAGACTAAGTGGAGGTCCCGGTATGTCCCAGCGAGAAGGATGAAGTGGTGCAAGTAGAAGATTTGATGCCTCAGAGATAGGTCTGGCAGGAAGACTCCAGTTGTACTCGGGAGCAACTTTGTGAACCAGTATGCGAGCCTTGTTGAGCCTTCGCGTCTGTTCCTTAAGGAGCTTTCTGTGATAGTTCCTATAGGCGACAATGCTGGCCGAACAGGTACACCCGTTGACTCTGAAATCGTAGTATGTGGGGTTGCTTTCGCAGCAACTCTCGCAGAGTATGGGTGGGAGAGAGGTATCCTGGGCTTGATCCGGTTGTCCGGTGGTTTGGAGGGATGATTCTGAAGACAGGTTGTTCTTGGATTGGGCGAGAGGATACAACACAAACTTGTTTCGAACCCTTTCGTCACCCGTGATCCACTCGTGAAAGTGGCGGGAAGCGGACTACTTGCCCCGATCCTACTAGCCTATGGTAGGGCGTCACAGGGTACTGGCCTAGCAAATAAATTTACTAGAAAGCGAAGTTTTGAATTTCGCTTGCGTTTGTCAATTCGCGGGGGGTAGGCAACAATTCGTGAGGGATTGAAGGAAGCAGGAAACTCTGGGGTGATGGGCAAAAGCGCTTGTCTTTCGACTGGCTAACGTGATTGCTTAAGGACCGATTTGCGGGGCGAGAAACAGGTACTATGTAGTACAAAGGCCGAATGCGCTACAAGACTAGAGAAACTTTACACCGAGAAGTTTTGTAAGTACAAAATCAATTTGTAGTTACAAGGTCGTGCTTCAAGACTTAGGAGAACGTCGAGAAGTTTAGTTGGGACGCAGAAGGAACCAGAGATGGGGACGATTCGGGTAGTAGTAGGTAGTGCTGGGGTACAGGACTACCGCACCTTGGGGAGGGAACTCGTACTCAGTACCTTCAATGACGATCGCGCGCGGGTCGTTACCCCCAAACACGAAGGGAGGGGATTGCGAGAGATGAGGAGGGACTCGCGCTGTTGGTGCCAAGATCAAACTTGGAGGAGAGCGAGAAATGCAGGGGGTACCGATCGAGGTGGTAAGGTGATCAAGTCAGCTAACTCCTCGAGGGTTTCCTGGGCGTGG
>JAGTJP010000069.1:0-158365 GCA_020744175.1 Auriculariales sp. MPI-PUGE-AT-0066
GACTGGATTGGGTGAGGCAAAGAAGATTGAAGCGCGAACTGCCGAACGCATTTTGACCTCGTCAGCCCGCGATGGTGTACCATAACCTGAAGGGTGCGCCCATTACAACTCAATTTATATGCGCTTATTTAATCCTCCTTCAGCTCTGATTAAAGCCATCAGGGCTTGCAAGGCACGTCGGTCGCGAGATCCCGTCAGACGAGTTACTGACCACCGCGCCAGACGATCGCGGACGAGCGCGCGCTCATTCAGAAAGAGTCGGCGGCCATCCGCACCGCTTTCAAGGAGGAGGATACGTTTGCGCGATACCATAATGTCGCAAAGCTGCTCTACATCCATATGCTAGGCTACCCAGCCCACTTTGGTCAGATCGAGTGCTTGAAGCTCGTCGCAAGTCCACGCTTCTCAGACAAGCGACTCGGATATCTGGGGATTATGCTCTTGTTGGATGAAAAGCAGGAAGTACTCACCCTCGTCACCAACTCCCTCAAGAAGTGCGCCTACCGGTGCATAGTTATGCCTATCCAACCCCTTGCGCAGCGACCGACAGTGCTGGCTCCTTTAAATACATTTCGGAAAGCCCAAATGGATCGCGAGTGCGTCATGAATCGTGATCACCTTTGGGTGCCTAATTTCGCATCGTACAGGAGGTCAGTCATCAACTCGTTTTTTCTTAGTGCGCCACCAGATTCCGCTCTGATCCCGTTCGCTTCTCCGTCCCACTCCTCGCGCGCGCCCACCATCCCAATGTTCAAGGTTTCTCTCTGTTTAGGTCCGGAAAATCGATAATGGCTCCATGGGCTTTTCCACCTCGGTTGACCGCCTCACGCTCCAAGCAAAGCATCCTCATGAGTGTCCATACACGGCACCGCCGTGCCGGTGACTGGTCACCCTAAGTTTGGAGGTGCATCACACTTCTCTGCGGGGAACTTGAACCATAAGGGAGGTAGCACTGAAATCGTCTCAGCAGCATTCAGGATCTGGGATATTTTCTACTTAGCTGTGATTGGACCTCTCTCCCATTCGTCCCGAGCAAAGCTCAACGGCGAGAGATGGTGGGAACGTGAGGGAGAGAGAGGTGCGAGTCTCCTGCCGACAATGCTCACTCCTTTAAATACATTTCGAAAAGCTCACGCGAGCACGGAAGAAACTAGAAGTCCAGAACAATCGGTCCCAACAATTAATCAATCGTCGGCAGCTGCTCCGTGGTGCCCGTAGCTCGGTCATCGAATTTAGCTGTAAACACAGTCCCGTAAACTGGGCTGTGGTAAGATCGACCATGAGGTCCCACTACTCTTGCAAACGTATACCTGGAACAGCCGGCCCGGTGGAGAGAGGCAGGCGCCGGCTGGAACTTGGGTCTGTCAACTCTGCAGTATCTAAGCGGACCTCGTGTAAGCTGATGGCGCAATAAGAACATCAGAGACTCTGGCAAGAAATCTCTGCAGAACCTGCTTCGGATGCCGTCAATTGAAGTATCCGTTGTTCCGGCGACCGCATTAAACTATCGATTGGAACGCGAAGTCGGGCGTCCGATCAGCGTTAAAGTCCCCGGAAAAGAACAGCGTTAAAGACCCCGCAAAACAACAAAAATGAGGCGTAGGTTGTGAAAATTTGCCTTGGACAACGTCCCGGGCACTACGGATTGAATTAGCCACCGACGATCGATTAATTATCGGGATCGATTGTTCTGGACTTCTAGTTTCTTCCGTGCTCGGGAAAGCTTTTCGAAGTGTATTTAAAGGAGCCAGCACTGTCGGCAGGAGACTCGCGCCTTTCTCCCTCACGTTCCCACCATCGCTCGCCGTTGAGCTTTGCTCGGGACGAATAGTGAGAGGTTCAATCACAGCTAAGTAAAATATATTCCAGACCCTCAATCGAAAATGAGTCTAGAGGCATTGTAATCAAAGATGCAGTTGACTACTCAACCCCGCGTGGACGGTCGACCTCAGATACATTTGACAGTGAGCCCACGCCGCCTGTTACAGTGTGAGACACCACTGAGTCTCGCTCAACTCGCATGAATTCAGGTTCCTTACGTTTGGTTGACAAGATTGTCGCTTTTCTATCACGAATGTGTGCCCGCCGATTCAGAATTGGGGCTTAGCAGCCAGTCCCTGTAAATGAAGGAAGTATCTGACTTGGGTTTTTTTTTGGCCCGAAACCGACGCCGCGCTATATTTCACCGGCCATTTTTCTCATCAATAACGCCTTGCACGCTGCAAACGAAGCTAAAACATCGGCGACCAAGCACTGTACTCATGTTGGTGCTCGGCTGTGGTCGAGACATGATGCGTCCTTGCACGACGAAATGTATTGGACCGATATATTATTCAACCCTGTGGGGGTATTTCCCCAGGTGAAACCGGTTGGAACATTCATGGGACACTGAGGAGATACCGGTTGCGATGGTCCTATAGTATTTCCAAAAGAGGGATATTTCAGATATACTGAGTGAGAGTTGCATAGGTATATTCGGCTAGAAATATTGTGGAAATACTGATTGCAATGTTTCTTATGTATGTACAACCAGATTTATTCCCGAGATATTAGGGCATGAAATACCAATGAGATACTCAATGAGTATGGCTTGAGTATATATTGCCCAAGAGTAACACAGGTGTTGCCTAGCTGAGGCACTCTATGGCCACTGAGCCCAGTAGTTCCAGAATGTTTTCACTCGGTTATACTTTGGGTACTCTTGATCAAGTATTGTGGCTGTATATTCAATAGGGAACACTTGTCCTATACTCGGTGCAGTATTGCTCGGCATATGACATGTGATTGTGTGAAATGAGTCTTCGGGTTCAAGGTCAGCCGAACTCCGCGCTTCGTTGCACGCGACACCGACTCAATCGGTGCTAATGATGTAGGTCCGATCATAGTGTGGGATAGGAAGACTCAAAGAAACTTGACTGGGAAAGGCTGGATTCTCAAATCATAGGACGAAGAGTGGTAGGTTTGGACAAGCACAACTATGGGGGAAAGAGTCAGGCGGGCCTTTGGACAGACCCTCTGGCGTAGCGAAGGGTATTTTTCGAGCTAGATTGCAATCGTCCGGGGTTTGTGCAGGAGATTGCCGGGGGTCTGAAGAGTGAAGTTGGAAGCCATTAATGTGGCCGGGGATCAGCCGCTTGCGACGACACTTGACTCTTGAGATTCGTGATCTGCTGGCAGAGGCGCAAGTTGCAGCAACATACGGACGGTAGGGACGACAGGGAGCGTAGAAAATGGCTGCAATAGATAGCGACGATCGCTACGCACAGGCGTCGTTTGAATATGCCGGAGGGCCAGAGCTGCCGACACGGTCGCTAAGTCCGTCGTCTACGTCGCGACACTCGCACGAGTCCTCGGTTCCGCCTTCGCGACCGCCGCCCCACGCACAATCCTATTCAACACATTCCGCACATTCACACTCAGCCAGCGCACATCAGACTCCTACCTCCGCCAGCAGCGCGCGCGCAACGATCGAGCTCCAGAAGAGCGCCATCAACCAGCAGTACCAGCCGCGTGGCTGGCGCAACACTTACTCCTCCATGGCTTCCAGCCCTGAACCCCAGGATTCAGTTGAAGCAGCAGTAGAAACGTCATTTGACGAGAGCGTGCTGCGCGCACTGTGCGATCTTGACGTGCGTGCAACCAGGGATTCCGTGCGCAAGGGTTGCAGGACTGACAACGCGCAGTGTGGTGTTCCATTACTGCTCGACCGAATCAAGCAGGGAATGGTTTCGTGCAGGGAAGCTGCACTTTTCTTCAAGAAGCGCGCTGTATTCGAGGAAGAGTACGGGCGCAACCTCCAGAAGCTCGCGCGCACAACCGTCGAGCAATACGCTCTCGGCGACGGTAAGGCAGGCTCATTCGTGCATGCCTGGTCCACGTCGCTGCGCATCCACGACCTCATGGCCGAGAACAGACTCAAATTTGCACAACGTCTCAGCGAAATGAGCGATGACCTTTCCACGCTCGCCAAAGAAGTCGACAAGACCCGCAAGCAGACAAAGGACGTCGCTGCTCGCTACGAACGCACCCTCCAAGAGTCTGAGCTCGTTACAGAGCGCGCGCGCACTCGATTTGATATGACTGCGGAGGAGCTTGAGCGCGTACTCCTCGCGAAGCAGGGCGAGAACATGAGTGACACTGGTGCCATGCAGCGGATGCCTCAAAAGCGTGCCCTCGGGACGGCCGTCAAGAAGGGCGGCATGCTGCTCAAGGGCAAGAACTTTAACAATGTGTGTATGGCTGAGATTCGTATGCATCTGTCGCTCACATAGTTCCAGATCTCGCGACAAGAGGATGATGTCCGCACGCGCATGTCGACCACCTCCGACGTCTACAGGAAAGCAGTCCTCGAGACGCAGACCGTACGGCAGGAATACTTCAACTTCCAGTTGCCGCGGATATTGCGGGTGCGCACACAGATTCTATATTGGTCACGGCAAACTGAGCCACGTTCTAGGCCCTCAAAGAGTCGTCCGACGAACTAGACAAGGGCCTTCAGTACCATCTCGGTCGCTATGCGTTCCTGTTCGAGAGCATTGTGCTCAACGACGGCACCACGCTGTCTCCCATGGGCGTCGAAGACGGGCCAGGGCTACGACCGACATTCCAGGCGATCGACAACCGCAACGACTTCCGCTCGTACATGCAGAACTATGCCGTCGCATATACCGGCCCGCGGGGACCCCGCCGCGACGGGCCCGCCGACGAAGGCTTCGTCAGTTGTTCCTGCCATATCCCTGTCCTCTTGCTGAACCATGCCACAGCTGCCTCGCATGAACACATACCAAGACCCCCGCCCACAGCTCGTGCTGTCGTCGTCCGGAAGCAGCAGCACGGCGTTCCATAACCACACGCAAAGCAACGCGAGCTCGCCGATGCCGCGCAGCGCAACGTCGATGATGGGTCCGGACCGCGCACAGTGGGGCACGTTCGGCGTGGACCTCGAGGAGCAGATGAAGCGCGATGCGGTCGAGGTGCCGCGTATCCTCGACCGGTGTGCGGCGGCCGTCGAGCGGCACGGGCTGACTTCGACGGGCATCTACCGGCTTGTCGGCGGCCAGGGCAAGGTCACGAAGCTCAAGGCGCTGCTGGACCAGAGTACGCGTCGTCTTGGTTTCTGTTGTGTTGCGAGATGCTGACCAGGCCGGGCAGACGTCGAAGCAGTTAATCTGGACGATGAAGAGTGGACGGCTGACATCAACGTCATTGCCAGTGTGCTCAAGATGTGGTTGCGCGAGTTACCAGACCCGGTGATCAAGTTCTGCGAGGCGGCTGGGTTCCTCGAGGCTGCCCGTGCGTGTTCACGGCCGTCGGTCCTTGCACTTGCTAACGGCTGCGTCTGCCAGGCATCGAAAACGACCGGCTTCGGCACATCCGGCTGCACGAACGTATCAACGAGCTGCCTGACGCCAACTACGCCACGCTCAAATTCATCATGGGGCATTTGTACCGGTGCGTGCACGTCGTGCTGCTGCACACTGTCTAACTCTGTTTTATAGCATCTCGCAGAACGAGACGGTCAACCAGATGTCCATGTCGAACTTGTCTATCGTGTTCGGGCCGACGCTGTTTGGGTTCCAAACGGTGCCGACGCCGAACATGGCTCTGCCGCCGGGCACGAACGGCATGGACGCAGCGCAGAAGGCAGTCGGTGTGCCCGACACGGCGGCGCAAAACCGCGCCATTGAGACGATTCTGGAGCACTATACCGACATCTTCGTCGAGGAGGACGACGACGACGAATGATGTATGATCTTTGGGTTGCTTTTGTTCATTTGGCTGCAGCCTGCATGCCCCATCCACCCTGCATTTACAGTAATTATCATCCACATAGCTTACCCGTTGTCTTTCGTTCACATCGTCCTTCGTTCACGCTCTTGGTTTTCGTTCGTTGATTTTTGGTTTGACTTGACCCACGACATGCGCACCTGTGTCCCCCGGTTCCACACTCGCTCTCCGTTTCGCTCACAGTTGATGTACATAGGTGTATGCTCGCCCACCGACGGACTCTGCGGATAAATCTGTTCTTTTAGCGTTCATTGCCTGAGGGCGATCATTCGTGCGCAGATCGTATTCAGCGCAAAACGAGATTTCGTACAAGTACAGCGGCTATGAAATACAACTCGGGAAGGCTTTCGTCGCTCGAGGTCGCGCACGGTCATCGCACGGGAGGCTTTCCCAGCTCTGCATCAGGCGGCGCGTTCTGCTGGACGGGTTGTGGCGGCTCCGCCAGTGGTTTCTGGGGCGGCTTGCGATGGTGCCGGGTGCGCTTCTGCTCAAGCCAGGTGCCTTTGCAGTCGCGGTACGCCTGGAAGAAGTCCAGGCACGACTCGCGCTTTCCCGTGCGTATCAGGCACTCGTTCGCCACGCGCGCTGCATCCTCGCACGGGTCGATGAATTTGGTCACGACGTGCCGCCCCTGTGTTTTGTGAGTGAGGGCCTCTCAAGGTCAGAAAACGCACATCGAACATTTCTTGCCAGTTGTGAGGTTTCGCATTGTCCTCGGGCGCTGGCAGAGGCGCAGAGTCTTTGCCCATGTCGTTGAACGAGATGTGCGGTTAGCACAGGAGGGCAAGAGACGATTGCCATCACTAGCGATTCGCGATTCGCGTTTTGAGGCTATGACATTGACATAAGAAAGGAAACATCTGGAGATCAGAATTGAAAAATGTATTGCTTCAACACTGGAAATGATGATTGATGAAACGCCTAAAGACTTCGTCAATGTCAATTAAAAAATATTTGACAGCTGCAGGACTCGAACCTGCGCCCTTTCGGACCGCGGCCTTAACACGGCGCCTTAACCACTCGGCCAAACTGCCTCAACACAGATGAAAGGCTTTTGTTATATCCATTCTTCAAGTGCTGCAAATGTAAGATTTTCGTCAACCTTCAATTACAAATCATAGCAGGCCATTCAAACGTCGGAGAGGTGACGCGGCAATCAAAAGAGCTTAAATATCTGTGCCCATCAGCTGTTCGGCAATGCTGCGAGATTGTCCAATCCATGTGCGAGAGCACAGCAGCGCGTTTACCGTCCGTCCGTATGCACACATGGATCGCCGATCCGGAACTATGACCTTGGCACCACAACATCGCCTTGTCCTTCTTCCTTCACCATGACGGCCTTCTGGTCAAGGTCTATGGATGGTACGGCACCCCTTCAACTTTCTACCTCTACCACAGTGCTAATTGATCTCGATCACAGGCGACCTTTTATTGCCTAGACAAGATCCTGGCTGGTTTCGACAACAGACGAACCTGACCACCACCTCCTGGTCGCCTCGCGCGCAGGTGCACACGATGCCCGAGGACGCAGACTCTAAAATGACGCTCTCCGCGTGCTGGTCGGATAGCAACGGAGAGTTGCTTTACACGGTCGAGCCCAACACGCCGCGAACATTGCCGGCGTTCAGTGGGCACAATGCCAGTGCGTCCTCTGGTTCTTGCACCCGCCACCTTTCTCAACCACATCTCTCAGCTGAAATCCGCCCGGAATATTTGTACGTGAGCGGAGTCGTGTACAATAGAGGTCTGGCGAACACCTCGCAGAGTGTGAACTTTCAAGATCCCTTCGAATTCACCTTCGGAGGGCGGAGGTTCTCAAACAACGAGTGGACAACGCCTAATGCCTCTCTATGCGCTCGGTTCTCTTACTCTGCTATACTATCACCAGCATCTGGATATCAAGATTCGGGAACGCCGATTCAGGTCAATGGAGGTCCATTCGGAATTACAGTCCCAGGCAGCGGCGCGATTACCTTCGCCATCTCTAACGCATGGGCTGTTGCTGATTCGCCTGGGGACGGTCCGTCATCTAGCACTACTGAAGCTTCCACCACACCTGGCAGTACAGGTACGGTCTGCCCTCACCGAACCCCTCCTCTGTTTCTGATTGTTTCTTGGACGTCCGTTTCCAGGTACTACGCCAACGCCAGGCACAAACACAGGGTCAGAGACATCTTCAGGGAGCAATTCGGCAACACTGAGCTCTTCGAATACCAACGGTTTGGGAGGCAGTTTGCCTGCTGGCTCATCTGGATCAGGCGCCACTGTACCATCACCCGGGCCATCATCAGCCATTACAAATGCACCGGAGCCGAAATCTAACACCGTTCCGATCGCGGTTGGCGTGTGCGTTGGGGTTGTTCTCCTCATTGTTGCCATCGTGGCGTTGCTCTTCTTTAGACGCCGGCGTCAACGATGGGAGGAGGTCTCAGTCATTGAGCCCAACGAGAAGCTGCCGCCTGCCTTTGCTGGACCGCCCTCGTTTGGGCCACGTCCCGTAGGGCCGGAGCCTGTGCCGTTTTCTGTCTATCCAACCGCGACGGCTTCAGTCACGTCTTCTTCCTCACCAAGTGCTCTGGCGGACTCCAAGCGCCGCATCTTGTCGGCGGAGAAGGAACAATCCTCCGTTGCTGCATCGTCGCCCCCGAACTCCGTTGTGGGTGCCAGTGGCAGCCAGGCGGGGTCGTCTGCCGCAGGATCTGGTCAGCAAGACGGTGCCATGCAGGAACTCTACTCCGCTATGCAAACCGCAGGCTTCACAGTCAATACTCTGTTCGACCGCTTGCGGCGCCAGGAGCATGAGCAGGAGCAGGCACCGTCCGCTACTATGATGGGCGAGCAGCTCCCTCGTTACGATGACCCGCGTGGCCACTAAGATCTCTTACGGCGTTGGTGTGCATTCAGATTTGGCGGAGGCGCCGATCATGACCGTACCGCTCATATGTTATGGACCTTGACAACACTGTCTTTTTATGTAGATAGAGCGCGAGTTGCCGCGGGTATACGGATCATTTTAAAAGTTGATGATGCATCGACGTCGTTCGCAGTAAGGAAGAAGTCGCCACCGAGCTCTGGAACGACAGGCTCAACAATAAAACATATGCCAGCCGCACCTGTACGTTGGGCGTGAGATGGTTGGAATAGCCGCGAGTGACAAATGCAACCTGCCTAGTTTCGTTACGAACGCATCAAAAGTTTCTTCTCTTCGGACGGTGAGAGCAATAATGATCTCCTTCAAGGACGATGCGTGTTGAAGAAACACCTTCAGGGTTTGCACCAAGGCTGGGATGATTTCCACCGCGTATACCTGCCCGACTTAACTTCTGAGGAACTTGGCTTCGGTACACTCACTATATCTGTGCCGATAATGAGGTCCACCAAGCTACTTCGAGCGAACTCCCCAATAGGTCCGCCGTCGTCTGAATCATCCGCTTCCGACCAATCTAGAAGCGCTGTGGCTATATTGGCCTGCGAAGTGATGTCTGAGATCCGCCGAGTCAATATGGTTTTGTTGAAAACGGCGGTAAACATACTTGGCGGAAGATCAGCGTTTCTGCGACACTGTTGGAGGACGTCGTTGCGACAGTCTGTCAGGGTGACACTTTGAGCTCCAAGCTGGCTAACTACGAGGCCAAGTAGACCAGCGCCACAACCAAGTTCTAGGATAGCTTTTCCGCGCACAACCTCTGAGCTTTGATCAGACGCTTCGGGGCATTTGGCTCATAGTCACCGACCTGGCCGTTGCTGGAGATACTGGCACATCATGAGACTGGCCCCCCAAGTACGCAGTCCAGTCGTGCCATCCTGTATGGTTGTTCGAGCCTCAAGCAATGTTGTCGAGACTATAGTGGACGATGTGGGTTGGCTCCAGAAATGTGTGACAAACGAAGGAGGAGGAGCTCCTTCAAATCGAGAGGCTGCTCTGGATGATCGTAAACCTGGAACTCGTCGAAGCGAGAGGGAACCAACGTAGATGAGGCGGAGGAGATCAAGGGCAGATATACCTTGTAGATCTGCTCGTCAACTTCCTGCAAGCAGCAATTTAAGCTAGTGCTCGATGCTCTCGATGCTATATCAGAACCTCAATGTCGCAATAGCTTTCGAGTCTGACGACCACGCGCTTCCAAAACTGTTTCTGAAAGTCTAGTGCCGGAGGGCAAATCTTGTAGATGGGACTGCCGAGGATGTCGATGAGGATGACGTCCTGCAGCGTCTTTCCGTCGGATGGCCAATCGTTATCGCGAAGACTGAGGGTAAAGAACCTGCGAACGAGAGCAGACATAGGTTCGATTGATGTGCGAGGCAACGGCATCGAGTCCCTGCTCATTTTTGGAGCCTCTTATACTAGTTTAGATTATACGGCGGAAAAGACAGATGAGCGATCCCACCTTTGGAGAGGAAAGAGGCATTTCGCGTTCTGCCGAACCTACTCTTGTTTCTTGCGATCCCCGCCAGATCTTCATTGTCATTTCGACTGATCACACATAGGGAAAATTTAGTATCAAGACCCCAAGAAGTCGCTATTCTGGTCAAGCTATGTACATGTTCTTCGTTTTTGATTCTGTAGCCTGTTTCAGCTGCACCTGTTTTGAAGTGCGCAAACATGATTCTCACGCTTTATTACACCTCACTTTGCATGATTTCAACCATGTCAAATTTCCTGCTCTCGACTGTTCTGCGCATCCGACAGGTGACGGCCAGCAGTTTGGCACGGCAATGCTTTTGAAAAGCGTAGATAGAGCGCAATTTAATTCTCGGCTAATGAGTAACTGGTTCACGTGTGGCCACGATTTGCACATGGAGGGGTTGCATTCGAGAAACGAGGCGAGTGGTTTCAACAATGCCGCGGTCAAGTCAAAGTGCGGGGAAGAAGAGGATCCGGGTTGTGACCGGCTATACAAACACAGCGCACACTTCTTTCCTACCTGCCACCCTCAGCAGAATGGCCAGTATCGCAACGCACGACGACAACAGGCTACCCACGTGCCTCAAGGCAAGCGCATGCCTCCACCTGATTCCCGCTCGCTTACTGCGATCCCTAGCCGCTGCACTACGACCTCGTTCTGCATACCGACCTCGCCGCTCAGGTCTTCTCCGGCATTGTATCCATAGAGTACACCCTAGCTCACGGGTCTGCAATGTATTTTGACGCGTTGCCAGCCTTCAGGTCAATGAGGATACGTCAATTGTCGTGCTGAACGCAAAAGATCTTGACGTCGCACCGGCCAGCATCTCCGACAAGGCATCCAACAGAAAGCTTGCACAAACCTCCGCTAACTATGATAGCACAAAGGGACGTCTTGCAATTTCATTTACCGAGCAACTCGTTAAAGGCTCCAATGTTACGCTTCACGTACCGTTCAAGGCCAAGCTCACGGACCAGATGATGGGTGTGTCGTCGACTGGTCATCATCACGACACAGCTCACCAGTTCACCAGGCTACTACTCTTCAGGCTACGAGATCGATGGTGTGAAAAAGTTCGTCTGTTTTCTTTTCTTGCATCGGCAACGTCGCTGACTATGCGCTCGCGCAGAATTTGTGCCCTGACACAGTGCGTATGTGTTCACTCCACCAAGACGACCTCTCATGACGCCGGCGTCTCCTACAGATTAGCGGCACGTCTTTCCGCTCTTCAGCAAAAATTTCTGACTGGCCATGCAGCCCACTGAAGCGCGCCGTGCCTTCCCATGCTGGGACGAGCCGCTGCTCAAAGCGACGTTCGCCATTACTATGATCTCGCAACCAGACACAGTCAATGTGAGCAACATGCCCGCCACCTCCGAACACACGTACCCCGCCGACGGCACGGAGTCGTCCGCAGAGGCCACCGATCTGTCTTCGTTGTTCTCCGAGCTCGAGCTGGCGGGTCGCAGCTACAAGGTGACCGCGTTCGAGACGACACCGCTCATGTCGTCGTACCTCGTCGCATTTGCAAATGGCGACTTCAAATATACGGAGAGTGCGTACAAGAGCCCAATTAGTGGCAAGACACGCCCGTTGCGTGTGTACACCACACCGGATAGCGTGCATCTCACTCAGTATGCGCTCGACGTCAAGGCGCGCGTGCTCCCGATCTATGAGGAGCTGTTCAAAATCGAGTACCCGCTCCCTAAACTAGACACGCTCATTGTCCAGAACTTTGCTTTCGGCGCCATGGAGAACTGGGTGAGGTTCCGTTGCGCACCGGCTGCGCGGCCGCCGCTGAAAGAATATTGATAGGGCCTGATTACGGGCCGTAGCGTTATTTTCCTGTACGACGAGGCCAAGAGCGACATCAAGGCAAAGAAGGGTGTCGTGGAAACCCAAAGCCACGAATGCGCGCACATGTGGTTCGGCAACATCGTGTGGGTTCCCACAGTGTGAACGCTCGTCCCCACAATCTGACTAGCGATAGAACTATGGAGTGGTGGGACAACATCTGGCTCAATGAGGGTGCAGATTTTTACTGCTGAAAGTACTGATTTACTGACGTTGCAGCCAGGTTTTGCGTCGCTGGTAAGCTGAACCTACCTGAGGTCAACACAATTTTCAAAAATCGTAGATGGGTGAGGTCATTGTAATGGACCGGTATGTATATACATATCCCACAATCGCTGCACCTGACTCTGTATAGGATCTATCCGGAGTGGAAGGCAAAGTACGGCACGCATGTCCGGATGCCATCGTAGCGCTGACTGATCCCGCGACCTCAGTTCAGAGTTCATCAATGATCACCTGAGTCGTGCTCTGTCACTCGACGCAAAGCGCTCCTCCCATCCAATTGAGGTGCCTATCGAGGATGCGGCGACCATAAACCAGGTCGGTGATTTCTTGTTCAACCTCATTGTCAGATTGCTAACGCATGTCAACAAAGATTTTGATGCTTTGAGCTACTCAAAGGTATTATCTTACATCGCGTTTCTTACGTGGCTGACGCAACGTAACCTCGCAGGCGGCCTCAAGTGGGTTTGGCACTTGTTGTGAACCCGTTCCCGTCTCACGCACTCTGCAGTTTTGCGCATGCTCGTCTCCGTCGTTGGCGAGAGCAAGTTCTTGGAAGGCGTTTCCATCTATCTGAAGAAGCATCTGTACGGCAACAGCATCACGAAAGACCTCTGGATGGGTATTGAGGAAGCTACCGGCTTTGATGTCCCAACTCTGATGAACAACTGGGTGCTCAAGGTGGGTGGGATGCCGTCGGGACCGAAGCATATAGTATGTTAAAAGAGCAGCAAGATTGGATATCCCGTCCTTGCCGTCACGGAGACATCCTTTGGAATTACTATCCGCCAGGATCGCTTTTTGGACACGGGAGATGCGACTGAGGCCGAGAACGGGACCATTTGGTGAGTAAGCAGCGACGCCAACATAGCCTGTAGGTCTTATATCGCGTATCGACAGGAATGTACCGCTGCAGCTTCGCGTTACCGACGCCTCAGGAAAGACCTCGATCGATAGTTCGCTCATCCTGCGCGAGCGCGAGGCCAAGTTTGCCCTCGACACCTCCACAACGTGGAAGCTCAATGCCGACACGAATGGCGTTTGTGAGCCTTGCCCTGAACTCGACTAAAAAATTGCTAGAAACGCTGACGGCAATCTGCAAACTCTATGTAGACCGTGTCGCATACACTTCGGAGCGTTGGGCCAAAATTGCGCAGGAAATAGCTCGCCCGAACTCGAGCTTCACTCCGGAGGACCGCATGGGCCTCATCGACGATGTGTTTTCGCTCGCACAAGCCGGATACACCAAGACGAGCAGCGCGTTGGAGCTGCTATCTGGGTTGCGGCACGAGAGTGAATGTACAAATTCTGCAATGCGAGACCATGTTATACGTGCTGAACCTGATCTCTATAGATCTCGTGTGGCAGTCCGCCACACACTCACTAGATCATCTCATTCGGATCTGGTGGGAGGAGTTTCCAGAGGTCGATCTGCTCAACAAGCTTCGCGTTGTATGTCAGGCACTACTCAGCGCCGATCAGGCGGGCTGACGGTCGGTTTTATTGATCTATAGACGCTGTACAAACCGGTCGTGAACCGTCTCGGCTACGAGTTCAGGTCGACGGATTCTGTGGATATCACGCAGCTCCGTGCACACGCCATCGCGCAGGCTGCAAATGGTGGTGACCCTGAGTGCGCGGCAATGCAACCATCCCATTGAATACTTTTGCTAAATCAGAGCTCAGGGTCATCGAGCACCTCCGGTCTCTCTACGACAAGTTCGTCTCAACTAACGAAGTGGCTAGCATCCCAACAGATTTGTTGCGCACCACTCTCATCAACGTGCGTTTTGCTGCTTCATCCTGCAAGTCTGGTAATTGAGATGGCGCGAAGGCTGTTCGTCATGGTGGTGAGACCGAATGTGAACATGCGAAGAGCATCGTACTCGCGCCTGGATCCATGCCGACGCTCAAGCTAGGCGCCATGTGGGTACCGCTGTCTGCATATTGTCCCCATATTACTCATATCTGCCGACATTCAGCGCCGCCGCTTGCTCCACTAGGGACCAGAAATTACTCGAAGGTGTATTCATCCTCCTCCGGGAAAAGGCGCAGGGTCAGGACTGGAATTACTTTCTATCTGCACTCGGCGAGAACAGTGTCAGCCGAAGGATGGCTGCGAACTTCATGATAGATAACTACGACTCGGTATCATTCAATTTTTTTTTTGGTGTTTTCTCGCCACGTTCTTACTCTTTCTCGCAGTTGCGCGCCAGGTTTGAAGGTACTGCAATGTGGAATAATCTGATCAAGGTGCGTTGGAGTGCCGGTTGATTGATCGCCAAACTTACCCATGCCTTTGTCCATAGTCCTCTTTCGTCAACCTCACGACGCAAGCCGATACCGACAGGATCGCCGCATTCTTTGAGCACAGGGACTGCTCCAAGTTTGACATGGCGCTCAAACAGAGTCTGGACAACATACGGGCAAGCATGATGTGGCTCAAGCACTCCCAGGAGGACGTCTCCACATGGTTGAAGACACATGTTTCTTCCTGAATAGCCCAAAGCAATACGCCACCTCCTAGTAAGGGTCGAATAAATGCTTAATGTATAAGATTTGAGTGATGCTTGAAGTTTGCGGAGTATTTGGGTTTGAGCCCCTCGCGATTGGGTCAATCGCAAAAGTAACGGATGTTGTAGCTGAGAAATTGCCTGTAATCAGGTCGTGGTCGCAAGCAGAGTATTTGCGTACAACAACAAGCATCTTTGCGACCGGGAGCAAGCGGAAGAAGAGAGTCGAGGAGGAGATCCGGGGCGAGGCCGGCAATCCACTCTTGCCCAAGTTTTTCTGCTCGCTCGACCCAGTGCACGATGCCGGAACACATCTACGCAACCTACAATGACGTAGGTTTTTTGCGGTGCTCCCGGGAGCAGTAGTCCCTATATCTGTCCCTGCAGATTCACAATATCATCGCAAAGTCGGCAGCCCAGATCGGCTCGGAGTTCAAGCCGGACATGCTCATTGCGATTGGTGCGCCCGTACTTCTTCCTTGCCCTCATAAGCTGAAGGTGCACGACAGGCGGCGGGTGCGCGATACGCTGCTGCTAGGGTGCTTTCTCACGCTCTCTTCGCCTATAGGGGCTTCTTCCCAGCGCGCGTCCTGGTGCGCCATTGTGGTACACGCGCTCTGTACTCGCACTCACGTATGATCGCGTGCAGAGAACGTTCCTCAAAGACCCGCAGAGCAAGCGCAACATCCCCATCCAGGCCATTGGCCTTTCGCTTTACGAGCATCTGCCGGGCACCACCGAAGAGCAGATCGGCGCTGAGGTCATCCGCACCCAGTGGCTGTCAGTCCACCGCCCTCGTCTTGCCAGTTGGCTTTCAAAGCTAATCGCTTTTGATATTCAGCGGGCCCGAGGGTCAGATTTTGCTGGGCCGTCGCGCGCTCATCGTTGTATGTCCTTTGTATCTTGTTCTTCGTGGTGACTCAATAGCCCCTATTTCCAGGACGAAGTCGATGACTCGCGCAAAACCCTCCAGTCCGTAGCTATCAACCTGATATTTCTTCTTCTACCGACTATTTTCTGTACAGCTACGCCTTGACCGAACTGCAGAAGGACGTCGAGCTCGCGCTCACCAAGCTACCCGAGGCAGAGCGCGAAGCCAACCGCACCAAGTTTGCCGTTTTCGTCGTCCACAACAAGCTGAAGCCGAAGGCTGCCGAACTGCCCGCGGATATCCCGTACTACCCCGGTACGCCTGAGAGCAATCACGCCGAGCCTTTATCTGACTGATGTTTGTTGTGCAGGTGCCGAGGTTGAGGATAAGTGGTGCGTCAAAAGATCCTGGCCACGCTCTGGATTCGAGCTGACCTGTGCGTTTCCCGCAGGCTGGATTACCCGTGGGAGGCGATGTGAGTATCTATGCTCCGCGGGTTTGAATTCGAAATGCTTATCGTCGGTGTGCAGCGACATTCAGGAGCATGACCGTCTCGCCGCATTGCAGACCAAGAGCTAGACGTTCCACACGGTGAACTGGACGGATAGACGTAGAGATGCTGTTCGTATACAGGCAGAGCTGTGTGCTGCTGTTGTTATAAAGTAAGTATGGTTCCGCGGAGCGTCAGAGGCCGAAGGGCGTGTGGGCTGACTCCCGTCTGCTTGCAAAGCGGCAAGCGCAGCTCGTTGACTGTGGATGTTTGAACGTGCTGTGTGCACAGGCTGAGAAAGCTGTCCGAGAATTGAGAGCTACTGTAACGTCGTGGTGGACGTACATGGGCGCGAGAGATATGGACGTGGACAAGTTGAGCGACGTTTTTCCAAGGCAGAAATGGACTGAGATTGAAGCCGGCGGCCGACTCCGCAGGTTGTGCTGGTGATCTGAGTGTGACGCTGGTTCTGCTGTGCTTCGGGCTGCAAAACCTCCACGGACGTGTCGGATCCGATACGAGGCTCGTTCGGCAGGCTCGCGCGTCCAATCTCTGGTGCTTGTCTTCCTCATAGATTCTCCGTTGCGCATCCTGCGCACGCCCTGCTGCTCTTTTCTCGTACAATAAAACCCGCGCAAGATGACTGTAGAGGTGGCCGTTGAGGATGTCGAGTACGAGGGGTTGCCGTCGAATGCGGGGTTCGCGGTCAACATGTTCGCCGGCGCGCTGGTTCGTGCTGCTACTCCCCGCTCGCCGCTGCTGTGACCAACACCCGCGCGCTCCCAATCTCAGGCTGGCATCACAGAACACGCCGTCATGTTTCCCTTTGACAGCATAAAAGTCTGTGCTCATCCTTTTCCAGCTCTGTGCGTTATCTGATGTGTGCTTACTCTTGTCCCCGCGGTCCATGCAGACACGGATGCAGGTCTTCCAGACCTCTCCTGCGGCGATATACACCGGCATCGGGCATGCATTCACGAGGATAGCCAGCACCGAGGGCTCACGCGCACTTTGGCGTGGCGTCTCCAGCGTCATCGCCGGCGCCGGGCCAGCACACGCGGTGCACTTTGGCGTATACGAGGCCGTCAAGGAGTTCACGGGCGGCAACGAGCGTGGCTACCGCTGGCTCGAGACTGGTACGTGCTTTTCCCCAGTTGGCGGTGCACAGGATATGCAGGTTGACGCGAATTTTTTTCTGTGTGTGTGTGTGTGTGTCGCGCGGACAGCGGCGGCAGGCGCGTCGGCGACGATCGCGAGTGACGCGCTCATGAACCCGTTCGATGGTGCGTACCCCTCCGTTTGGCCTGCGTTATATATATGCGCTGGGCTCGCGCGGTCTAGATTCGCGTAGGCCTTCGCTGACCCGAAGTTCTGGACTTGCTCTCGCTGGTGCAGTCATCAAGCAGCGCATGCAGATACACAACTCGCAGCACCGCTCCATGGTCGTCTGCGCGCGCACCGTCTTCCGCACCGAGGGCCTCGCCGCCTTCTACGTCTCTTACCCGACCACGCTCATGATGACCGTGCCGTTCACCGCCGTCCAGTTCTCCAGTTACGAGAGCCTCAAGAAGCTGCTGAACCCGCGCAACGACTACTCGCCGCTCACGCACGCGATCTCCGGCGGTTTGGCTGGCGGCTTCGCTGCGGCCGTTACGACGCCGCTGGACGTCGCCAAGACGCTGTTACAGACGCGCGGGACGAGCGAGGACACCGAGATCAGGGGTGCGCGTGGGATGCGCGACGCGTTCCGGATAATCTGGGCGCGCGACGGGTGGAGGGGGTTCACGCGCGGCTTAAGTCCTCGCGTCTTGACGTTTATGCCCTCCAACGCGCTCTGCTGGCTGTCGTACGAATTCTTCAGTTCGTCCACCTCTCTCTCGCTCTTTCATATGCACCGCTGACTTTCATCTTTGCAGAGGCAGCCATACGTGAGAAGTAACGACTCGACCCCTTCGCCGCTTGCGCCTTTAGCTTTTACTCCCTCTTCTGACCATCTCGACACTCAACTGTTACCAACCTGCCTACCCGCTCTTCCTCGCATAAATACATCTCTACCACCTCCCACGTCATCTAGGACCATCAAGGCTACGATAGGATAGCATCATTGCAACCGATTAAATTACAGAGTTTCCAGTCTACGAAGGTCTTGCTTGTTGCGTTCTGCCTGATGGTGTACGTCGACATACTTTGTTCATAGTTTCGAAAAAGAGGTTGTACTCCAGAAGCACGGTCTTAGTATTAGAAGCAGATAATTATTCTTATAACCATCACACCAAGTCGTTATAGATGGAAGTTGAAGGATTCTGAGGAGTCCGATACTCACCCTTGTGGTGATAGCTACCGCTTTGCTTGTAGCATCTCCGCTCTGGGCTCCTTCGTCTTTTACACTCCCAAATGGACCATCTAACCTCTAACCTCTACTCTCGCGTAGCCGAGTTGGTATCAACGGACGCGCATCGCGCGTTGTGTCTTGTCTCTGATCGCCCGGATGGCATGCCACCGTAGCCAGAGATTGATACAGGATTGTTCACCTGCACCACGTCGAGCCCGTTACGAATTCACCAGTAATTTCAACTCTCGTCTGGGAAGACTTGTCTTGTCGCTCGAGGGTGCGTAAATCATGGCTTGCATGGCCGGCGACACATGACCCAATTGTGGTAAAGCAGATCCTCATCGTTGCGGGCACTCCTCGTCCAGGCTTCCAGAGTCTCATTCCCGATACGCAAGAAGTTGGCATAGCGAGGCGTTCCGCGTGGACACTGTGAAATGAACCCTCACCGTCAGCCAGAGTTTGGGTATAGTACGCGCATGCCGATTGTCGCTTGATTCATCGCACGGGGAAGGCCGGATGTGGCAATCCCGCGAACTGTAACTTGGGGCTTGGCAACGCGGCGCCATCAAAATGCGGCGCCGTCGCCGTATCGGCTGTCGCGAGAATCCGATTATTTCATCTCTTCCTCGTGCTTCTCCCTTTTCTCGACAGTCGTTCCTTCTTCCTGCTTTCTGTACAATGTCCTCCAAGCGGCCGTCTACGTTCTTTTTGTCGGCTGCGGCATTGCTCGCCATCTCTGCGTCTGTATCTGCGATCCCAGCTGGCCGCGTTGAGGAGCGTACTAGTCTCGGCCTCTTCGACGACGTCCTCCTCTTCGACAGCCCGGCAGTTATATCCAACTCCTCGCGAGTTCAGGTGCAAGCCTATGTGCGTGTAACGGTTCCAGCTTTTTAAACTCGTCCGCTAACGGGGCGCCACAGACATTCCTTCGTCAATTTGACATTGACCTTGGCCCCATAACCAACGTATTGGCGAGCGCATTAGGCGGCATTGATATTGCATCGCTCGGCGACAAGGCACAAAACATTGCGGAGCGGATGAAGGTGTTTGCCAGCATCCCAAAATCGGGCAAGGACGTCGTTGTCGAGATTGAAGGCTGTGGCACGGTCACGCTACAACCCACCAGTAGCGATGTCGACGGCATCTCCGTAACCGACGTCAAGTGCTTGTCGAAGCTGACGAGCGCTGCTCCTCGGACTGCTCAAGTCAGTCTTGGCTCTCGGGAGGTGTCAGCCAGAGTCTTCCCGTCACCCATCGACGGCTTTGGGTATGTTCAGGCTGTGCTGCCTGTGCCATCCAATCTGACTAATCATACTACAGCGTGATCTCGGATGTTGACGACACTATCAAGATCTCGAACGTCCTTGACAAAGTCAAGTTGGTTATGAATACCTTTGTCGAGGAACCCCAGCCGGTCGCAGGGATGCCAGCCCTGTACGCGTCCCTTCAGACCTCCCTCAATCAACCGCTCTTCTCGTACATCTCTGGGTCGCCGTTCCACCTCTTCCCGTTCCTCGACGAGTTTATTGGCAACACCTATCCAGACGGACCCAAGTTCCTGCGCAACCTCACGATCTTCGACCTGCCCAAACTTGTCGAAACGCTCACGGACAAACAGAATACGTTCAAGCACAAGACGGCCGTGATCGACCGTCTGGTCGACCTGTACCCCAAGAAAAAGTTTGTGATGATTGGCGACTCCACGGAGCAGGATCCTGAGATCTATGCGGCGGCGTTCGCACGCCATCCGGCCAGCGTACAGTGCATATGGGTGCGGGTTGTCGACGGCGCAGACAACGCCGCAGAACGGTCAGTCCCCATACCGTGCGAGCGTTGTTCCGCCGTGCTGATATAGTCGCTAGGTTCGCGACGGCGTTTGCTGCTGTTCCGGCTGCCAAGGTTCGCAAGTACACTGACGAGGACATCCCCGGCTTGCAAAAGATCAATGTGGCTGGGGGCAAGTGCTGATGACAAGGCACGACTGCACCAGATTATGATTATGGCGGGCGACACTTTATACTCATACCCGTACCTATGATATACCTTTCTTTCATAGGGTTTTACCACGACGATCATTCCCAATGACAATCCTTTTGCAATCATTCTGTCTCGTCCAGCACGTCTTCAGCTTTAGAAACGCAACGGCTCTCCAACGAGAATTGTCCATTTCGGAAAACACAAAAATCCATACATATGGGTCGTGAGGGAAAAGCGCAAGTAATACAGAAGTGAAATGTGCCTCAAGACGGCAACAGCAGTTTGCGAAGGTCTTAACCTTAATCCAATACGTTAACAGATGAATGCCCTGAATAAATGGGACTCGGCCATTGAGATCACGACTTCCGTGCCGGACCAGAGGACGTAGAGTGCGAACCAGCTACAACTGAGTGCCCCGCGGACTCGCTGTACGCGGGTGGAAGGACACCACCAGGAGACATTACGCCTGTGTTGCGCATGGCGGTCGAGGAACCCGGCGAAAACATGTCTGGATGCGCTTGGTTTGGAGGAACCATGGGCCGGCCCTTTTCGTTGAGAAGGACGTGCCCCTGGGATGACGAAACCGTGAGTATTGCGCTATGATCCATGCTAGGCCCACGCCCGTGTGAGTGTGAGTAGAAGCTGTTGGTTCCAGGTATGGACGATGTTGGCGGCAGGTACATCGGGGTCACTTGCGGGTACGAGCTCATCTGACGGCTGCCAGCACCACTACCGTCGCCCGGCACAGAGCGCAAAGAACGAGGATGCTTCGCGGACCGTCTGCGGCGCCAGATGTAGAACGCGACAATACCCAGTATGATGGCCAAGATAGCCAGCGTAACTGGGACGGCGATGAGAACCGGGTTGACCTTTTTGGAGCTCGTCCCTAGGTTTTCCTGTGCAGCGCCGTTGCCCTTGCCGTTTCCGTTTCCGCCGGTGTTGGTGGTATTCACGACGGCGCAATTAGGTACCGCGCGTGTGATACCCCAGCTGTTCGCCGTCGCCTTGTAACTTATGGAGCTGGCGCGTTGCGCGGGGTCCGCAATTGTTGCCTCTATAGAGAGCGCCCATCTGCATGCCAAATGTTAGTGTCACACATACAAGATTGATGCGCTCGCTCACTTGTAGTGTCCACTGCGTGGTTCTGGGTAGTTGACCCAGACCCATCCTCTGGCTTCGACCTGGATCTTACCGGTACCGGTACCTGTGCATGTAGTGTTGGTGAGTGCGAGGTTGCACGTCTGACCTGCAGACGCCGAAGCCGCGACACTCGTGTCTCTCAGACTGTTCTTATTTACGTCGGCCCTGTGAGGTCAAGTGAAGCACCGGTCAGCCATCGCTCGGCAAGTGTACGTAGCGCGGCAGAGGGACGAACGTCTGAGTGATTTGATTGTGGAGTGTGAAGGCGGCCGGAAAACTCTCCATGTTGGTTGTCAGCGGCGGCATGGTAAGCTGCCCTGCAATCTCGATCTCTGACGAGGGAAACACTGCTGCCTCTGCAAGACAACGGGTCAGATAAATGCAGCATAACGCACGTAGGTACGCTTGAAACCTACCGATAATTGACATTCGCACATCGGTGGTAGTACCGCGCTGATACGCCAACGCGAGGTTACCCGACGATTGCGCAACAACATCGCTTGATTTGACTTCAGTAGATGTGCAGCTAGGCGAGGCTGCGAGATGTCAAAATCATGAGTAGGGCACGCGCGGTTTGGGCATTGCATATGCGCACAGTCGAGTATGATACTCTGTGGCGTACTCGCAACACAGACAGATGCAGGCTTGTCGGGGTACTCGACCGGATTGGTGATCATCCTATCCCAGTCCGAGCCTGGAAAAGAGTCTCAAATTCGGTAGTTCAAGTCAAGGGTAACCAGCGTACCCCATTCCTTGGCCGCAACCTCTTCTATGAAGTGGTAGCCATCCACTGCACCCCACGATGAGTATCACTACAACAGGGTATTAAAGTAGCACATACTACGCTTGAGCAGGCCCTGGTCGATCAGGCTGCAAGAGTCGCTCTGACGCTTTGCCTTGGATGACGACGAGAGCACACCGATGAACCTGCGTTTGGCATCGTATGCGACGAGCTTGCGACGCCGTTCGTCCCAGGCCAGGAAGTGGGCATGGCTGGGGACCTCGCGCAGTTCTCCTCGAGGCATATCGCGGAGCAAGAGATGCTCGGAACGAGCGTGTGTCTGAAAGAACACAAGTATGCGCAACTAGGCGCTGGAAGCTGTTGCTGTCACGCGCACAAGCGGGCGGAGCGGGTGCCGCAAGCAGCGACCGATCGAAGAAAGAAGAAAGAAATGCGACTTGAAAAAAGAATAAGAGAAACGAAAGCGTGAACGAGGAGAACGAAGAGAGACAGAGATACGGTCACTGCGCGCAGTGCCGGAAGAGGCTGTTTGGTCGCTGTGCCCCTTCAGACCTGTGCTCGTTGCCAATTGCGATCGAAGGGATTCCCCTTTGGTCCTTGGACAGCGAATGCACAAGATATCCAATCGCCGCCCGCTACTCCGCTGTTACACTGCATTGCGTGCGTATCATCACGGTCTCACTTGAAGACGAGACGCAACGAGGACTATGACACTACAACAATGGAACTGCGTGATGTAAATAGTAGTGGGAAGTGCGCAGCTCGGTCAGGGGCGGCAACGGAGTGCCGAGCATGCAGCCGAGTGCTAAAGGGAAGGTGCGCGGAGAGTCGGAGACACACGTACGTTTCGCAAAACTATCTACCGGTTCATGTCAACCATCTCACGCTGCGCACAAGTTAGCAAATGCAGTGGCAATCATGGTTTGTCGCAAGTAGGATGTAAGGGTACAAGATGCGAGTGTCCTGGGGGGATACTAATATGTTAAGACTAGGTCAACTGTCCATTCAAGCGGCGGTGACGTTGGCGGCGAAGTCTAGCTTGCGCGAGACGGTCCGCCTCTCGACACCAGGTGGGCCGTCTCCGTCACGCTTGCGTTTACGCCCACTGGGCGCGTCGCTAACTACGGCAGCGTTCTGTGCCGCGGCGTTCCCATCGAGCTCTTCGAGTGGGACTGTGCGCGGAGCCTGTTTACCTGTTGCTTTTGGCAGTTTCGTGTGTTGGGTTGGGTTAGGCAGAGCGAAGAAGTAAGGGTGGGTGAGCGACTGTAGACGCATCAGATATCTTCGCAAGAGCGTCAGTGCCTGAAAGCAGCTCACATCCTTTGCGGAGATGCGTTTCCGCGGCTCGTAGATCAGAAAGCGGGCGAGGAGATTGAGTGCATCGGATGTGGCAGCTGTGAACAGGTCGCGCAGCTGGGTCTTGGGAAACTGGCCGACAGGCACATAGTCTGGGAGAGCGGTGTGCCCAGGCCAGTCCTGCTCCGTTGGTGTTCCAAGTGCGCGAAATATGGTCTTGACTTGGTCCACGTCGGACTCGCCTGCCAGATATGGAACGCGTAGCATGAGCTCAGCAAAGATGCAACCAATGCTCCACATGTCGACCGCGGTGCTGTAGTATCTGCAGCCAAAGAGCAGCTCGGGAGGACGGTACCACCGCGTAATAACCTGGCAGGTCATCGTCGCGCCAGGGTCGGTGAAGTCGCGCGCAAGACCGAAATCAGCGATCTTTAGTTGGCCGTCGGACGCGATGAGCAAGTTGTTGGGCTTCAAGTCGCGGTGCAGGACAAAGTTCCGGTGACAGTACTCGAGGCCGCGGCAGGTCATCGCTAGCCAGCTCTTGATGTCTGCGGGGAGGAAGACGATATTGCGGTCCTTGATGATAAGCTCGAGGTCACCACCTTCGAGATACTCCAAGACGAGGTTGAGATTCTGCTTTGTCGAAAACACGTCGAGGAGCTATGAAATCAAGGCTAAGAAAGACGTCTGTGATACTGTGGTTGCAACCACTGACCTCGATGACATTCGGGTGGTGCAGCTCACGCAAGTATTTGACTTCCCGCACGGCAGACATGTCCAAGCCGTCCTTGAATTGGCCAATCTTAATCTTCTTGATGGCGACTTCCTTCTTGGTTGACGGTTCCCGACCCGGAATGGTTGCTTCCCGACCTGGAGAACAGAAGATGCAATTCAGAATGCGTTACATGAACTCGAGATAGTGCACTGACCTCTGTATACTACGGCATAGGTACCTTCACCGACCTTGAGCTCCTTTAGCCAGCGGTCCTTTGCGGCGACCATGTTATGCAACTGAGGACGTGCTGACGCGAACTATACGGCGTTCTAGTTGACCGGATACCAATGGAAGGGCGGCTGCGCAGTCTAAAGGCAGCAATACACGTTGTACAAGCGCGTCTGAGGGGAGTGAGATTGACAGGCCGTGACCAGAAGCAATTAGCTGTCCAAGGCTTGTGAGCGCCGCACGGTGTGTGCCGGGCCGAACGTTGTCCTCTTTCCACTACTATTCTCCTCACTCGGTCACCTTTCATGGCTTTGTTGCAGATGAAGCATCTCAGAGTGCACTTCTCGAAGTGTTTGTGATTTTCTGGTTCACTTCATCGGCATTCATTTGGGTTCAGCCAGTGCTCCAGTCTCACCTCACTCGAATGCGTGCTGTATGGACGCGTCACAATACTATTTGAATGTCTGGCTTCTAGCTCATGCCCAACAGTCTTTCCCCGACGTCACGTAAAAGTGTCCAACGCCACACATCCAACTTGCCTGCAAGTGCTTGTGATTCGCGGCTGCTGTCGTACTCTGTCAGAGCAATGTACATACTACGCCCGCAGTCTACCGTCAACCTACTCAAAATATAGGCATTATAAAGCCCCCAACAAACCCGTCATCGTTGCCGTCTCGTGCAAGCAATGCGTCCTCTTACCCTCGTCTCCGTGGTTGCTCTCGTGGGCACGACCCTCGCACAATACCTTTGCGAGACGGAGTTGGCCTTTTACAAATCTAAGCTCATCCCTGATGTTCTGGCGGATTTTCAGCCGCAGAAAAAGCTTTTCCTTACCTTCACGGACGACCAAGGGGCTGAAGTCGCCGTTGAACGTCCCGGTGAACAGCTCACCATGAAGGGTGTGTGTCACAATTCACCGTGCTATGTGCTGCTCTAACGCATCGTTGTAGAGACGGCGAACATTCCTAAAGTCGAGCTTTCTGCGGACGTCTTTGACGGATCGATTCCTCACCTTGTAGTTATGGCGAGTTACCCCAGACATTTTGGCCTGTGACGAACACTGACCGACTTTAACCTGCAGCTAGACCCGGATGCCCCAACGCCTGAAGATCGTCACTGGTCGCCCGTCCGCCATTGGATTGCGCCGAACTATGCTAGCCAATGGGGGGGTGTGGATGACCGGTACGAACTGAAGAACTCCACCCCCGCATACAGCGAGTACATCTCCCCTGCTCCGCCGTACGGCGCTCACCGGTGCGTGTTGCTCTCTTCCTTCGCTCGTGTTGAGCTGAACGGAGTGGAACAGCTATGTCGTACTCGTGTACCGCCAGAACAAGATCGCAGAGCTGCAGACTCCTTGGGAGTACAACCGCGACAGCGTCCTGAGCTTTGACTTCAAAGGCTTTATGAACGCGCAGAACGAGACGGAGTTCACACTTATCGCCGGCACGTACTTTTCTGTTTCGCCAGATCCCGTAAAGCCGTCATAGTCGTACTGTAGAACAGTTAGTAAAAACTACATTAGAGGACTGGAAGGCGTGAGTTTGGTGATACCATATTAGCCGTTGGGTGGCAATTCATCTCGGCTACAGCGAGATGTGTCGAGTAGTGGATGATGTCGCAGTTGGACAGACATTGACAGAACAGGAGCGTGTCGAGAAGTTGGCAGCCGGAAGTAACCGCAGAGTGTCGTAGCCCTCTCCTCTGACCTCGCGATGCTCGGCCAGCAGCAAGCCCAGCAGGCGATGCCGCCCCCGCCGCCGCTGGCGAACGCGGACAATCTAAACCTATCAAATGTGTTACACTTTCTGCAGACCGAATGGCGGCGGTATGAGCGTGATCGTAACGAGTGGGAAATTGAGCGCGCCGAAATGAGGGTCAGTTGCTGCTCACCGTAGATTGCGCACGCGCTTACAACGCGCTTTAGGCTCGGATCGCGCTGCTCGAGGGCGAGCGCAGGTCGTTCGAGAACGTTAAGCTGGACCTCATGCGTAGAATCAAGATGCTTGAACACGCACTCCGCCTCGAAAGGTACATATAGCCTGCGTTCACACGCCACACGCTGACCTCGTAGTGTGCCTCAGGTCGAAGCAGCTTTCGCAGCCTGCGCAGGGCCAACTTGCCCGTCAATTATCCGTGTCCAATGCGCTGGCGACCACCGCGACTCAACGCGACGATGTGCCAGGTACGACAAAGGAGGAGGCGGGCTCTAGCTCACCCCGCAGTGATGGTGCGTTGGTTGCCTTCCGCGAGAGCTGCATGCTGAGACTGCATATGCCATCACAGATTCACCCCTTCCCATCGACCCTCGCATGTCCATTGCATCCTTGCCCAATGGGGCCCTTGTCCCTGCGAGCTCCAATAAGAACCACTCGTGGTCTGCAACGCAGAGCTGGACCGCGCTCAATGGCCCCAACGCCGCAGCTATCCTTGCACAAAAGCCGCCACCGGGACGCGACCCAAAAAGTCGCGCTCGCAGTCGCGAATACCTCAAGCAGTACGCCCAGCATCAAATATTTGGTTTTTCACTGCAGCTCATGACTGTGCTCTCAGGTGTCTGCAGGAGGTCACCTATCTCACCTCGCCTCAGGCCTTGAACCCACTTCCCAACCGCCCACTCGTCGCAAACTCTTCACTCGCTGTTACTCTCCCCAACGTTCCCTCTTTTGAACAGCAGCATGCTTTCAACGGTCGCCCAAGAAAGACCGTCCCCGATGTTGCCGGAAACGGTGCTTCACTTGCAGGCGATCGAGGTGGTGGCCTTCAGAGCACCCAAATTCTTCCTCCTCAAGAGGAGCATCGAGAGAAGGAGTCAGAGGAGTCAGAGCCCCAGCAGCTCACTGCCATTTTCCGACCAGACGAGGACTGGAGGGCCCAGTTCGTTCGTGGGAACCGGCCGTTGGAGTCGCCAATCAATGGCCAAAATGGTGGCACGCAGTGGGATGACCGTGCGGCTGCTGACGCTGCCTCCGATGGGTCCGCGGCCAAGGACGACGATGAGGAGGGTGACTTGGAGGATGCTAGCCTCACGTCTGAGAGCGAGAATGGCAAGGTCTGGCGTGCGAAAAGGACGCTCCGCAAGTAAGGAGTTTATCTTGCTGGTCTGATGTCACTTGCTGAATCCCGCAAAACCAGTCATCTCGATTCGGTTCGCGCCCTTGCCTTTCATCCCAATGAGCTGTGCCTAGCCACCGGAGGTGACGATTTCACGATCAAAATATGGCGCATGGATGTGGCAGGGCTTGCTGCGAGCAAGTCAGTGCTAGTATTTCGTAAACACAAGCCACCGGCTGATCCCTGTTCAGCGCTCGAAACTCGACGGAAGTCGAACCTCAGCTGACGTTGCGCGGACATTCCGCGCCGATCACCAAACTTGTGCACTCGCCCTCTCGTCACCTTTTGTACTCCGCGTCCTTGGATGCGACCATTCGCGTGTGGAGCGTCCCTCCTCCCTCGCACACCACATATGCCCCATATGACCATTCCCGGCAACGAGCTCTCTTGGTTGGGCACACGGATGCGGTCTGGGATCTCGCTCTTGTGCGCGACGAGTCGTTGCTTGTGAGCTGCGGTGCAGATGGCACGGTCAAGGTCTGGGATGTCACCGCGGCGAATCCCATTCTTCGCTTAACCTGGGGCTATAACGGCATCGGCGCCGAAGTGGACAACACTCCCGTGGTGGCGGCCACAGCGCTTGAGGCAATCAAAACGGACCTGCGGATACTTGCCGTTGCCTTCCAGGACGGTGTCATTAAACTGTTTGACTTGGACACTGGCCGTGAGGTCGACAAGCTGCGCAACCAGCTCAGTAACGGTGCGTGGGGCCTTGCTCTGCGCGCGTCCTGCGGCCAGCTGACCGAGGGTTTCATTTCAGATGGCGGGTCCACCAGCCAGATAAACAAGCTCATCTCGCATCCGACGATGCCCTTACTAGTTTCCGGTCACGAGGATCGCTACATTCGCATTTTCGACGTTTCGACTGGTGAGCCTTACGTTCCTCTGTGAGTTTGTTGTTGCGCAAAACTCATTTCTGCGCAATCAGGACAATGCACGCATTCAATGCCGGCGCACAACCAGGCCGTTACGTCGCTATCCATAGACCCCGCAGGCTTCTTGCTTGTGTCCGGTGGGCACGACTGCTCGGTCCGCTTTTGGGACCTGCTTAACTCGCGCGCGTGCGTGTACGAGACGCCGAGCCACCGCGAGAAGGGCGGCGAGGGAGTACTTGCGGTCGAGTTCCACCCGAAATTGCCGTTCCTGGCCAGCGCCGGCGCGGATGGCGTCGTCAAGTTGTACTCGTCTTGACGCGACAAGCGATGAAACTTTTTTTTCTTCTCATTGCGCCGTGTCTGAGGTTAGGTCCCCAGGATGCGCGATGTTAATTTTTCTCCATGTGGATGTTTATGTACCTGGCGCTGTTTATGAAACCGTCCTCACGACCTTTCCGAGACCATAGAAAAGCCTTCGTTGTGGTGACTTGGTGATTCTCTGTCCGCATGCCATTTGAAAATCGACAGAACGGAATTGACAGAAATTAATCGACAAGATAATATCTTAGTTCTCGTGTAATGTCTCTTACTAAGCCCACGATATCCACTGAAATATTCAGTGTGCAAACAACTGAGACCGAAGCAAAGGTTCGACGCGCTCAGACTCCGACAGCGCCGGCTTTCTCCCTCTTGACCCATCATGGTTCACCTCCAGCCACCAGCATGGCATCGCAGCGATTTGGCCAAGCTCTCCGCGGCCGGCCAAACCTTGCATGCCACGTTTTCCCCTCGCGACAACTCGCTCGCAACCTTTGTATCGACCAACCAGGTGTGCATGTCGCAGCTTACGTGCAGCGACGCGTTGTTGATGTTTCTCGCGCGTCGTAGCCCTCGACTTCTAAACGCGGTTCCAGTGCGGCCGCGCATGAGGCTGACATCTATCTCTCGACGCTGGGACGTATTCCATCTCAGTTGCGGCGTGATGTGCGTGCGCTGGACACCTTAATCTTGACTTGCGTTCTGACCCACCATACAGTTCATCAGTGACACGTACATCACATTCGTCAAGTTTGCGCGATATGTCCGCGAGCTACAAGAGCGAGGGACGTTCTCGTACGCACCAGGCCATTGCTTCATGAGGAACTGAATTAAGCGGCGTTCTAGTCTGCACGATTCGGATGTCTTCACCGCATTCTCCAACGTCGTGGACGACTATCTCGTTGTGATTACTGCACATACTGAAGCTTTGGAAGTTTGTATGAATCTGCACACTCACTGAATGCACGTTGACGCCTTGCCCACAGAAACAGCAAAAGGAATCCACCGCGCAGAGCCTATATCACTACCAGACTATCTACAGCTCGCTCTCGCTCATGCAGACTATCTATCTTCCCGCGTCTGGTTCGCGCAATGGCGTGGTGGGCGAAGAACTACTCGACTGGCTCAACCGCACCTACTTTGCACCACGTACGGAAGAAGGAACGGCCCTAAACCTAATTTCTGAGCCATGGTCAGAGGCTAACTTCTGGCCCTACATTACTACCGCGGTGCTTCGTGGGCTTAGCGACGTGGCTGTCGTATTCCTCGTCAAGCTCGAGAGCCAACATCCTTCGCCCTTCTTGCAGCACCTTGCCAGTGTTCTTATCCCTATTATTAAAACTCACCCACGCTCGCCCCAGTTTGGCACTGACAACGACTTCTTTTCGGCGTGGCGCCAATGGCGGGAACATGTCATGCTGGTACGCCGAGAATTCGACGGGTTAGCGCCACAGGAGGGTCGCAACTCGTGGCGGGAGCCGCTTGATGACATTATCAACATCCTCGAGGGTGACTCCGAAGCGTTGGCGCGGGCATGCAAAGACAGCGAGGCAGGCTGGCGCGAGCTTGTCTGCCTTTGGGGCGTCTGGTTGCGTCCAGGCTTGAGGCGCGATGACATCGCCACTCTCATTCCCGACATTCTGGCTGTTGCACCGGCCGACGTCACAATTCCCGAAGAGGCCCTGCACCTTGCGTTGCTGGAGAATAATGTAGGAAGGGTCATCGAGGTCGCGAATAAGGTCGACATCTGGCTAGTCGCCCACATGATCGACATGCTCGCGCGCCTCTCAACCTGCTGGACGACATGAAGGAGTTGGAGTGTGTGCTCACCGCTCACGCGTGCCCTTGGTCGCTGACCGATTGTATTTGCAGGACCACGGTTGCGGTGCGAGACTACCTCGTTCTGTCTTATGCCGAATACCTGCGGGGGGACCCGCACCTCTGGCGCATCACCGTCGACTACATGTACACGTGTGGGAGTGTTGGGGAACAGATGGGGGACCAGGTACTCCTGACGGTACCCCTGCAGAACTTCGCTTCCCAGTCGGGCGACATTCAAATGTTGAATAGCACATTCTCGACCGCCTCTCACAATACAGTCATCTCCGCCGTCGACACTCTAAGCGAAATTTGTCTAGAACACCGGCGGGAAGGGGTCCGCCGGAGAATATGCCGCGTGCGTGACCTTTTTCGCCCCGATCGCATTCTGAACCCCACTTTTCTCCCTATAGAATGCAGCTCGCATCTTCCTGGAGCAAGGAGAATTTGGTCTGGCCATCAGCTACCACCTCAGCGCCGAGGACTATGCCGGAATTGGGCGCTGTGCGAACTACTTGCTAGATGAATACGTCGATCACGGTAAGTTTCTCACATGCTTACGTAACGCCAACCTCATTAATCCGCTCCTTTATTCTTAGGTCCCAAAAATTTCTTGAACAAGGTCGACCAAATTGCTGTGGGCCTTCAGTACCCGGAGAACATGGGGGAGAACGCAGTCTACATCTACCGCCTCGAATTTGTTCAGCGCTACGCCGAATTCCACCGCCTAGCGCTCTCTGGGAACCTCGTAGCTGCCGCCGAGTACGTGGTGGATATGTTTGCCACAGCGCAGGTGCCGACGGCCTGGATTGCTGTGCTTCTGGCCGATGCTGCGCGATTAGTAGACTCAGGTGCGTTCCTGCCGTTGTATCCACGTCAACCCGCGGGCGCTGAGAATCTCGCGTCAATCAGGGGAACTGCTCTTCAGGGCTGATGAAATTATGGACCTTATGGGACGGTTGGAAATCCTGCAGTCGAACGTAGACCACGGCCCAAGCGCGGAATACCTTGGCGTTCTGACGCGCATCGAGGCGGATGAGAATCGCGGTTCTGACCAGCAAAGGCTGGACGCTGTCAGATTATCCCTTGCACGGTACTTCGCGCGTTGTACACACCACGTAGGTGGCCGGGGGGTCATCCTCGATGGTACGCCACTACTCGCGTGACGGCGCCTGAAGCTGCGTCAGCGGCCCAGAAGCTCACAATACATGCCCTTCTCTCCAAACGATGAGAGTGCCGGTAATCTAGCCATGTGCTAACAGCGTCAGTCCGGCAGCTCCTTCGAAATTAGTAGCCGGCAGTGACACTGTATGGCGCCGTGACAGTGGCAGTTCCCTGGAAAATGAAAGTGTTTGTAGTCTGCTCCCTCAATCATGAGAAGGGTTGCGCAGCCAACCGACATTTTGTTGAATGCGTACGATGTCGCCGTTCAAAACGATCGCTATTTCTGGTCATCGCACTCCTTACTTTTCCCTGCTCTAACTCGTGAGAATCGCCCTCGTCGATGGGCGAACAGAAGAGTAAGAATCTAGACGCGAAAGAAGGGACCCCCAAATCTTGCGAGCCGCACACGCCCGAACTTCGATCTGCACAGTGCCTGAACCTGTGCGCCTCCTGTAGTCTCGTGAGCAACCACCGGTACCCTCTCATCGTCACATCACACCGACGGCACGAACGTCAAGGGCAGCAGAAGGTGGTGTCCCGGTAATTAAAGTGCTTTGAGAGCGAGCAGCTCCAGATCCTTGTTTGCAGCGTCCGACCACGACTGTTACCACGATCCAACGCAAACACGACGTAATTTCGTGCGGCACGTCCCTGCGTGCTCTTCCGCTCCCGGGCAGGATAGGATTGCCTTGACACGCATCACCTCGATGGGGGATTCAGAGAGTGTGTTCTGATGAGCGGGAATTGAGTAGTATTTGTGTGGACTCCCGGCCGTAAACGCGCACACCTGAGTCGAGAGTTGCACCCTCCTCGTACGCAACCGCCGTGCGTCTTCGCAAGACCCTGAAGGACGTCAACGGCCACATCACACAAACACCCAGTTAACTCACCGCAGGGCGGGATCGCCTGGTGCGCGGGCGCGCGTTTGTTGCGTGTGTCCCAACGGCGCGCGTCCCCGCTTTTTACTCGGCCTGAACAGGATATGATCATACCAAGGCTGGGTGAGCTTGGTTTGCGGTCTTCTACCCGTGGATGCCGTTCCATATAAATAAGCAGGATATCTCAGTGCCACATTTCCCAGTCCCCAACGCCCGCACGGCGACCAGCTCGCTGCTCCCCTAATTCACGCTTCGGTGCACACAACCCCCTCCTGTGATTTCCTCCCCCGCCGTCTATTATGTGCAGCACCGCCAGTCTCAACACCGAGTTTCAGTGTGGATGCTAGTGCGTTGACTTGACACCATCGGCCGCTTTCATTCGGCTGAGACTCCACACAGCGGCGTCAGGGACGTGATCAAGGTATGCATCTAATCACGCGTGGAAACATCCGGCCTATTCTTACTAATCTCCCCTCAGGTCGACTGCAAACGCGCCGACTGCTCGCTCAGCAGTATCCACCGAGTATCTGGTCACCAGTGCGGTCCGCAGTGTGCCCCAAAGTACGCTCGCACACGTAGCTGACCAATGTACAATCAAAGACTGACCTTCTGGCAGACGCGGTGGTAACGTTCATCTCCTCGACGAGACGGCCAAGTACAACTGCGAGCGGCACGGTGGCCCGACGCCGTTCAAAGGGCCTTGAGCTTCAAAGCGGCTGGTGCTCTCAATCGGTACGGACGTTAAAATACTTGTTCTACGAAGCCTTGTAAAATAACCACACCGGGTACTACGCTGGAGCGTTGCGATGTTATTGTAGACTAATTTGTATCATCCACGACACCGTCATGTATTTGAACTGAGGCCGGCCTTGCACGCTCCCTTCAATATATATATACAGAGGCTGAAGACCAGCTCAATCACGTGAGAGATAGATAGAGATTGACTGCATGATTCACAGCGTCATAAAGAAGCTAGAACGTCATCGTTGAAGAGAAGACTTCATATTGGAAAATTATGGCTCAGGCTGGTGGTTCCGAATGGGATGGTGAAATGACAGTGGGCGTTCTTTGTCATATCCACAATGGTTGGCTTCCGAATAGCAAGCATGATCCAGCAAGATACACAATAACACAGACAATGGGTCGCATTCTAGGTCATTCTCCGAAGCGGAGCAAACTAGACACGACGGGGTGAGGCTAGAAGCCTATTCTAGCATGGCCTCTAAGCAGATCGCGAATACAAAAACAGTGAAATTTCGGTCACTCCAGTTACTTTGAGAGCGATTTCGGCGTATGTGCTTGAAGAAGTTGGGAATGAAGGTTGTGAATCTTGCGACGCGGAAGCATTCTGAGAAAGGTTCCGTCTTGTTTGGCACCGGTACGTAAAACGGAGTGTTGGGGGTGCAAAGGACGTTGGAGGAGGTACAAACCAATGCACTGAGCGTTTGCCACGATCGATTGCCAATGCCAACACTGGCCCTTGAGAGCGAGGTTGGCGTTCTGTGTGAAAGGGCAGGCATACAACGTCGAGCAATCTAGCGACGTGTGTGAAAGAGAACCGCCACTAGGAGCGAACCAGATCATGCACCCCAGCCTGCGCGCGCGCCATTCCCTTGACGTACCTGTGCAATTGAGTCTGCCGGCCTTCTATTTGGCCAGGCGCCCTGTCGGCAAAGGGCGCAGATGATGCCTATGCGCACGCAACACCCCTTCTCATCCCCTCCGCGGGTGTGTGTGGCAAAAAGCCGCTGCCGCGCTATCTTGGGGTGCTAATCAGGCGCAAGGCAGCTTTCTCAACAACAGCTTATTTGCGCGACTCAGGGGCCGGCTTTGGGAGTGCCTGAGAGACCAAGGCGCGCGGGGCGAGGTTGAGGAGGGCGCACCCCATGCCGCGCAGTTGAACACGAAACAACGAAGCCCGCCATGAAACTGCAGATGGCCTATTCCATCCTGACCCTAGAAACTTTTCGGTTTGCGATCCTGCGCCGGGATCGGGGAGAGAGAACGGTGCGGGTAGTTTCTTGCGTACAGTCTGCTGTAGCCGCGACCATGCTTCGCCGTTGCCGGCTTCCCTTCGCGCGCCATCAAACCCTGAAGCTGACTGATACATCGTTTGAATAAGGCACGATTATTAAGAGTGTGTACCACGCGCAAACGACATACGGTGTTGCAGGGATGCGAGTTCTGCCCGAGCAATTGGGGCTTCTAATCTGCGGATAGGATGATAATCACTGGAAAATTACATCCACCAGGACAGAAGAGGCATCTCGAGCTGTGTTTGGGCCAGACAGAAGAGCGGTGTGCAGGATCAGACTTCTTTCTTTGGTCTTTGAGACAACGTCATACTCCCGAGTTCAAAACATCTTCCACGCGAGATGCATAACGCCGGCAATGCTTGTTGGGATCAGTGATCGGTGCTCATGTAATATATGTCCAACCATCAGAGTATATACACGCAGTAGCTATGATGATCGCTGATAGAAAGTCTGAGAGAGTTGAATAAGATGTCATAAATCGTCAACTATCTGAAGAACCCGCGGCGCCTTTAGTCGCGGGAAGTATCCTGCGGAGCTCTGAAATGAGCCATTCAGAGGCTCCTTCAAAGTCTACCGTAACTGCTTGAATCCTAGCTGGCCGAATATTTTCAGCGCCATTGGGTTCGTTGTCGAGTTCTTGGACAGTATTTCTGTGAATAACAAAGTCGATCAAATCATTAGGATCCTCGATGGCATATTCGCCCATGATACCCGGGTGTCCAAAATGAATATGTTCCAGGTGTGGCCATACCGGCGTAGAGTTAGATGCCGACGACCTCACGCTGACAGCTGCGAAAAAATCCCTTTCGATGGTGTAGTTGTCCGATCTAGGCCATGTTCGCGTTGCATGGTTGCTGACGTTAAACGATAATTGAACGATGTCGGTGAACCACTGAAGGGAGGAGACGAGGTTTCCCCCGACATGGCCATACAGGCACAAATGGCGAACAGATGCAAATTGTGTGACATCGGCTCGAGGGAGATGCATCGTGTTGAAAGTCAATTGCTGCAGCGCGGGTGCTCGGATGTGTTCGAGATATAATACGTCGTCGACGGTGAGTGACTGCAGCCGTGGGAACAGAATGGGTTGCACGGGCGGCAGAGAGACATCTTCGAGAATACATAGATCTGTTAATTGCTGCGCAAATGCTAGCAAGAACTTGTTGGTGTCCTCTGACCCGTCGCCGTTGATGGATAGTTTGGTCAGATTTGGCATGAAATCGAGCAGAGCATCGGAGCAGTCCAGCGCTCCGGAGAAGCCAAGATAAAGTTGTGTGAGCAACGGTGCCAACGGAAGCTTTACAACTTCATCCAGAAAATCGAGGGACAAAGATCGCAGACATGGCCACTGTTGATGAAATGCTCCCGACAGTGTAGGCTTGAGTGATGCGGGGACTTTCAGAATGACATTCCTCCATCGCGACGCTATGCCAACTACTGTAATAATGATATCCTTGCTACCAGTGGGATCGATGTCTGGAAAGTCGCGCCAGAGACCAATCACATCTACTTCAGCGTCTCTTGATCTGGTCATGAGAACGCGTAACCGCAATATGTGTGGCTCCAATTTGTGGCATTCGGCCGGAAACCCAAAGTACGTCCAAAGACTCGCCGCGGATGCTGCGAGCGTGCGCCATCGTTGGCACACCGATGCGAGTACGAATGGTGCTTTCGCGCGCTCGTCGTCGTAAGCCGCATCCGGCCACGACAGGGGCGCAGGGTGGGCAACGAAATCGAACACAAGGAGTAAAATGTCCTCGGGCACTACAGTTCCCATGTTCTGTGCCTAATTGAAACGACCTTGAAGATCTGCGCGGAAATTGTAAGCGACCAAGTGTCACACGGCGGAGCGCGAAGTGCTGAGATTCGTTCGGTCAACAAGCCGGCCAGATGCAAGCTGCCTTTGAAGCAGCGCTTCAACGAGTATTTGCACGAATATGCACAAGGCGGCGGAATTTTTATTAGCGTCGACAAACAGATTAAGAAGGTGGCAAAACCGGTGGCTGTAGATGTGGCTCGTGCGGTGAGCGAGAAAGCGAACGGCATTACGGCTTTTCGTCTATTTTATGAAGGATGATATGAAAGATACATTACACATTGAATAAACCACAATACGACCTGAATCACTCGCCCACTCATGATATACACGTTAGATAGCAGAACGAAGGCAGGCTTTAAGAGGTTCCAGATGAATGTTGTTGTAGCATGCGGCGAGATCGGGCGCGGACGCTGGCAGTCACGCTTCACCTCCCGTTTCTGTTCCCCAAGAGCGGTCTAGTAGCCTCTAGCTAGATTTTGCCACTCCTGTTCAGAGCATCCTAAGGTAGCCCTTTGTCGATATTACTCAGAAATTTAGATGTCGGGTTTCCGAGGTAACACTGAAATCGTCTCAGTAGCATTCAGGATCTGGGATATTTTCTACTTAGCTGTGATTGGACCCCTCTCCCATTCGTCCCGAGCAAAGCTCAACGGCGAGAGATGGTGGGAACGTGAGGGAGAGAGGTGCGAGTCTCCTGCCGACAATGCTCACTCCTTTAAATACATTTCGAAAAGCTCACGCGAGCACGGAAGAAACTAGAAGTCCAGAACAATCGGTCCCAACAATTAATCAATCGTCGGCAGCTGCTCCGTGGTGCCCGTAGCTCGGTCATCGAATTTAGCTGTAAACACAGTCCCGTAAACTGGGCTGTGGTAAGATCGACCATGAGGTCCCACTACTCTTGCAAACGTCTACCTGGAACAGCCGGCCCGGTGGAGGGAGACAAGCACCGGCTGGAACTTGGGTCTGTCAACTCTGCAGTATCTAAGCAGACCTCTCGTGTAAGGTCATGGCGCAATAAGAACATCAGAGACTCTGGCAAGAAATCTCTGCAGAATCCGCTTCGGATGCCGTCAATTGAACGTGGTTCAGTCTCGAAAGTATCCGCTGTTCCGGCGACCGCATTAAACTATCGATTAGAACGGCGAAGTCGGGCATCAGATCAGCGTTAAAAACCCCGGAAACCCGGAAAACAACAAAAATGAGGCGTAGGTTGTGAACTATGCCTCGGACAACGTCCCGGGCACTACGGATTGACTTAGCCACCGACGATCGATTAATTATCAGGATCGATTGTTCTGGACTTCTAGTTTCTTCCGTGCTCGGGTGAGCTTTTCGAAATGTATTTAAAGGAGTGGGCATTGTCGGCAGGAGACTCGCACCTCTCTCCCTCACGTTCCCACCATCGCTCGCCGTTGAGCTTTGCTCGGGACGAATGTGAGAGAGGTCCAATCACGGCTAAGTAGAAAATATCCCAGATCCTGAATGCTACTGAGACGATTTCAGTGCTACCTCTCTTGTCGTTCAAGTTTCCCGCAGAGAAGTGCGATGCACCTCCAGACTTAGGGTGACCAGTCACCGGCACGGCGGTGCCGGGTATGGACACTCATGGCGATGCTTTGCTCGGAGCGCGAGACGCTCCCTCCGACACTGCAACCGAGGTGGAAAAGCCCATGGGGCCATTATAAGTCCTTCGGGCATCCTTATATTAAACTGCCCATACGGAGATCTCTGCAAGAGTCTACTAAGGCGGAGGGGCTGTGTCTGCTGGCACTCTGAGACAGTTACTCTGGAGGTGCATCACTTCTTTGTGGGAGAGGAACGGTCAGCACGACTCCGCTCGCAACCGAGCTCGGAACGACCAAAGCTGCATCCGATCTCGACTACGACACTGATACTTCTTCAGAATCAACTTCTACTGTCCTGATTAGGAATATGGCGCATCTCCAGACTCAGAGCTGGCCAGGCCCCGGTTATGGCGGTGCCGCCGGGGTATAGTCTCTCATTTTGGGTGCATTCCTCGGAGCGCGAGACCCGCCGTCCGATACTGCACTCGAGGTGGAAAGGCCCATGAGGCTATTATAAGTATTTCGAGCATCCTTGATATTGATTAGCCCATACGGAGGTCCCTGCAAGAGTCTACTTCGGTAGGGGGCTGTAGCAGCTGGTCCTGTGAGACAGTCGCTCTGGAGGTCCACTGTGCTCCCCTGCGGGCTCCTGCGGCAGCGAGATGAGTCTTGTCGGGCATTCTACAGCCTCCGCTGCCGTTGTCGGGCATTCTACAGCCTCCGCTGCCGTTGTGCGCACCAATTTTGCCCTTCCCTCCCCGTTCAACGGAAGATAGTAGTACTCGCTAAGTCAGATACAGGTTCGCTATCGTAAGCGTTTATACGATCTGAGCAACAAAATGCTATCTCTTGTCAGGCGAGGACGAAATGTGTCGCTTGCGGACACTGTGCGGTGTTCAGAGGCGATGGGCTCATACCTCTCAACGGTAGTGTAGACCGATGAGGAATGAAGTATTTCGTAGATCTCTGTGGACCTTGCGATCTCTCATGGTGAGTGAGACGGCTGTGAGAGCTCCATTTCGCACCATAAGCGTGCATGACGGACTAGCCACACAGCCGCGAATCGAACCGCATCGGCCAGACGCGGCCTGCCAAATAGCCGGCACACGACTCTAGCTCCGAGATCGATTCTCCCTCTCAGTGTTCCATACCCACGATGGGCGCAAATGTGCCGCTGCTGCTGACGATTGTGGTGTTGTTTTGTGTGGTGATGCCCGCCACGAGCGGCTCAAGGGTGTATGCGTTTGGAGCCGGCAACATCCCTTCGTGAGTTGCGAGGGCGCAGGTTCTGGATATAGGGCCCTGCTGATCGACTTGGCACTCAGGTTTGCGTATCTCGAGGGCAAGGCATTCAGACATGGCGACATCGTGCGCATCGTCCTGCACGATCCCTTCACTTGACCCTGATCACTCTCATGTGCTCAGGAAGACATCCTCAGCGACATTGCAAAGTCTTCTGGTGGAATGCTCGCCGCTCTAGGTGGCCGCAAGTTCGGGGGCCTTGACATTAAGCGTATTTACTTTGGGTGCGCCGTCTCTCTTGTCGTATGCGCTGTGCGATCGTGTCTCACAATGAGGGTAGTAACTGGCTACGAGACTACTCCCAGGCACGCCGCGCAACTAAAAAGCTCAATGGGAACACCAGCTAACGCATACACAGGCTGTGGATATTGCGGGTCTCAAGGCGCTGCCGCTCCAGGTGCGTTGTCCGCCTTCCACTGCATCGACGTCACTGACGTCCGCGTGCCGGATCTGCAGACGATCCTCAATCTCTGCATGGCTCTCGGATTTTTGGTCGGTTTTGCACCCCCTTCACGCACATCATAAAGCTGAGATTATTTACAGGCCCACGGTTATGCCACTAATGAGTTCGAGGTCACCACGGAGCGCCTCGCCTGCTATCTCCCTGTACGTCTACCTTAAACCTTGACCGAAGTAATGTGCTCAACCTTTTTCAACAGACTGAACACATCGACAACCCGAAAGGATATGGGGAAGGTGAAGACCCGCGCAAGTATCACCCAGGACTCCGCGGACCAGTCGACCCCCGCGAACTGGAAATCGATCCCAACACCGGGATGAAGAACTATATCGCAAACGAGAACGGCACCTGGGACACGTCCAAGGCGCTTGTCCGCCGGCGCATGGAGGAGTGCATCAACCTTGGGCGCAAGTACCGTCAGTCTAGCGCCAAGGCCGATCTGTACGAGTCGTTCCGCCTGCTCGGCACCGCGTTGCACACGCTCGAGGACTTCCCCGCGCACAGCAACTTCTGCGAGCTCGCCCTCATCGCCCAAGGACACACGCATGTCTTCTCGCACGTTGGCGACCAGGTCCGCATTCGCACGCACGGTGGTAAGATGGTTGCGCCGCTCGTGACGGGCACGTTCGGCGGTGATGACTTCATGCATTCGTTGCTCGGCGAGGCGAGCGACCATCTCAGCCAGGCGTCTGTCTCCGACCTGAATCACGAGCTCGACAAGGCCAAGACGAAGTCGCGTGATCGCGGTCCTGGTGGAGGTTTAGACGACATGAAAATGCTCCAGGATATGTTGTTCCAGATTCCCGGTATCGATGGCAAGGACCAGTTGTCGCGCGATATGAACAACATGCAGCGCCTCCGCGCTGCACCTGGTCAAGCTGGCCAGAAGAAGCCCGAAGAGATGACGCCCCAGGAGTTGCACGCAACTCTGTGGCAAATTCTCTCGTTCCGCGACTCAGGTGAGAGAGACTGAGTTCAAAGAAAGGATGTGTACTGAGATTGTTTATCAGTCGTGAAGAAGATTGAGAATACGATTGAGAAGATTCCTGGCCTTGGCCCACTCATCGAGAAGCTCATGGACTCGATCTCTGTCTTCATTTTCACGACGTTAGAGGTAAGATCCACCTATGCACCCCGTTCCGCCTAATAACAATCGTTCCAGCCTTACTTGAAGCCGCTGCTCAAGACTGCCACCGGCGCGCTATCGACACAGTCTGCCAATGTCATCAACACCCATGACCAGTACGAAGTGTTCAACCTGCCGCATGCCTCGGATCCGACGCACTCTTTCTTATCTAAAGACCACTTTGTGCGTAAGCTGGTAACGTTTGCGATCCGCGACGGGCTCACATTTGAGTAGAACCTCATCCTCAATGAGCCAGCTGGCAACCTCGCAATCATCGTCGTCGTACGTCCACTCGAGTTTTCCATGCGGGATCAAGCCGCTGACTGTTGCGCAGAGACACGCCGTCAAGCTTGTAGTAGAGGCGTGGGATGCAAAGAACCTCGACATGAAGCGGACCACCGACCAGATTCTCGAGTGCTTGTATGTAAGTAAAATTGAGGACTGGGCGGTTGCTCAATATTCGCAGGTTCCACCCGGACTATTACAACCGCAACTCAAAGATCCAGTCAGAGATGATGGGCTACATGAACCACTGGCTGGAGGGCTACGGCAACAAGAAGAACGAAATCCTTCAGAGACTCACCAAGGAATCCGTGCGCAACCACAACAACATCCGGCTCTCCGGTCAGGCGGGCTCGAGTGCCAAGCCGCAGCATGGTATCGAAGGCCAGGCGACGTCGGCCTATGCTACCAACGCCGCGGGCAACACGCAGACCGCTCTCTCTGGCTACCTCAACCAGATCCCCGGCGTGTCCCAGGCGCAGTCATTTATGAACTTCCCGGCGGCGCATGGAACAGGACGTGAGGGCAGCCTGCCTGGCCAAGGCGGATATGTCCCGCCCGCCGGCCCGCAGCCTGGCCATGCGCACCGACCGTCGCAGGATGGGCCCAAGACCGGCGAGGCCGCGAGCTTCTACAACGCGCCATCGGGTGGTTCGTACGGCGCACCGTCGAACCCGCCTCCCGGTCAATACGGCGGCCCTCCTAGTTCACCTCCAAGCCACTACGGCGCCCCTTCCGGTCCGCCACCAGGCCAGTACGGCGCTCCCTCGGGTCCACCGCCAGGTGGATGGAATTACGGACCGAGTGCGCCTCCGCCAGGCCAATATGGCTCGCCTGGTGGCCCACCATCGTTTCCATCATCGTACGGGCCACCCGCAGGCCCTCCAGGAGGATATGGCCCGCCGGGCGGGTACGGGTTCCCTCCAACAAACTACGACGCGCCGCCTCCCGGGCCTGGTGGATTCCCACAGGCACCAGGTGGGTATGGTAATCCGGGATATGGGTCACCGCCGCCTGGCCAAGGACCGCCGCCGGCATTCCCAGGCGCACAAAACTATGCGCCGCCGGGTGGCCCACAGCCGGGAAGCGGGTACCCAGGGCAATGGGGACACTGATTTGACGCGTTTTCTGCGGCTCCATGCTCAGAACGAAGCATCGCAATTGTAATCCTTGTGGCTTGTGAATGATTTTCTTGGCCAGATCCGATGTACAGTCTCCCGTGTAATGATTTCTAACTTCAATGCCGTACCAATAAATATCCCTCTTGTTCAATCTTGTTTGCTTGCTGGACCTCTAACACATGCCGAAGCAACTGACGACCTCATTGAGAAGCCCAAGGCGTTATAGTACTCCAGCCGGGATACCCCCGCGCTCTTTTCCTCCGCCCCCCACACTCGATAATAAGGTATCCACATCGTCCCCCCAATGGCATGCATGAGTTTGGCATTAATGACAAGGGCAAAACAGCGCCTATTTCCACGCGCACCAATGCAATGTGGTTACCTCGTGTGCGCTCGGCTGACCTAGTCGTAATTGAGCTGGTGTCCGGTTTTATAAGGACCCGCATCGTCCACCATCAGAGATTAAGTACCTCCCCTCTGACTTAACCATCGATCATCCCCAGCGATGCAGACCGTGCTCTCCGACCACTACTACTCACCGATGCCCATGTACGACGATGCGGACCCTTATTACTTCATGGTGAGCATTGCTTCCGGCATTTGTTTCGGTTGCTGAAGTCAACGCACTGTGCCCCATAGCCTGAACTCGTGTTTGCGCGCCGTGACAGCAATGCTTCAATGGACTCGTCGTCGAGCGAGTCATCGACGCTGCTCACGCCATTCGATTGCGACTCGCTGTACACCGCGTCGCCCACGCTGCCACCGTGGGATCCGCGCCAGGACACCATAGTCGTGTCTCTACCCAAGCCCCGCGCAAGCAGTCACAGGTTCACGGACAAAACACCAACGCTGGCTACGACCCAGCGCCGCAAATGCATCACCATGCCCGTGTTGCGGTTCCAGCATAAGCGGCTGGTAACACTGCGCATGGATGCCCATATTTCTACTGAAGACGCCCGTTTCGACTGTTTCAAGTCCGACGCGGTTCTCGAAGTGCGTCTGCGTCGTGCTGGTCATCGTGCAGTCTCACTGACTTCGTTCACAAAAGCGCTTGGCGCAATGGAGAGCACGGAGATCTTGCAGGAAGCGGAGTAGTCTGTCTCCGTCTCCTTCCAGCAACTACGCAGACACCTTTGACGACGCTTTCTTTGAAGCGCTCGATGTCGTTCAACGAACCGCGCCATTGACGGCCCCACATTCCGCCCCTTCGATCATCCTGGTGGCTTTTGTTGCTTCCTCTCTCGGCGCATGGCTCTTGGCTATCATGTTTTGCTGCGAGCTCGGAGCCTTTAAACGTTTTCACCTTCCTCATTCTTGATCATCGGTCGTTCTCTTCCACATTATTTTTTTTGCATTCATCCTCATTACTCTCTATGCCGTGCATATCTCATCCACAAAAGGGTCTCACCTTCGCATGCTTCGTTTCTGCATCACCTGCTGACCACCTCTCTATCCCGACTGGTTCACGCTCATGTTGCCCCAACCTCCCATGCCCCCACTGACTTGCTCTGCTGATGACACCTTCCTCTGTCCTCCTTCCTCTTAATATCACAGTACTCGCATCGAACGCCCATGATCAACAAACGTCTTCTCAACTTGCAATCATGAACATATCATGTACACTCCCCCCCGCCGGCTTCTTTTACTCGTGTTACCATACAACTCTAAGCTACCCATGTGATCGCAGAGCGTTTCATATAAACATAGCGCGTTCACAGCCGTGCCTTGCTCCAAAATTTGTTGCATCGAGTCTGAGATCCGGTGAAAAGAGTAGCTCTCGCCTCTCTAGAGCCTGGAAGTGTGGCAGGCCGGAGTAAAATGCGCCTTTAATGTCGCCAACTGACCTCCACGTGTTGAGTGCATCGTGATCTGGGATGCTCACTGGCTTGATCCCTCGCCCAGCTGCGGCTGCGTCGGCCAGCAGTTGCACCTGACAGCTGTGCTCTAGTGTGCTGAAAAAGTGCACTGTCGCCTCGATGGTGTCGGTGGCGACGAGAAGACCGTGGTTCTGCAAGATCGCGGCTTTCTTGGTGCCGAGAGCTTTAGAAATGGCCACGCCTTCCTCCTCGTCAAGAACTACCCCGTGAAACTCCTTGTACACCACATGATCCTGCATGTTGGTCAGCGCATTTCTCCTTGGATCTGCTGTTCTCACCTTGTAAAAGGCGCATGAATCCTGGTGGAAGATCAACGCTGTGTCCGTAGAAAGTCATAACAAAGGCTCACCTGAGTGAGCATATCCAGCTCTATACCCAAAGCTGCGAAAGCACGACCGTAGATAGTGTGCGAATGGGCTGCGCAGTTCACGTCTGGCCGGGCTTTGTGGATTTCGGAATGGATCATGAATGCCGCCTTGTTGAGGAAACGTTCTGGGCCAGAGTCTTCCAATATCTTCCCCGAGTGGTCGACGTGTAGGAGGTCCTGGGATCTTAATGACGAGAAATGTCTTCCGAATGGGTTCACCCAAAATGTCTATGTCAGGTATCGTTTGTCAGCACTACTTCCAACGTAAGTAGTAGGAATAGAAAGCTCAAAACGCACATGAGGGTCCTAAAAGCGGATTTGGCGTTCATAAGTCTAGTAATTTGGCCGAAAGCGAGCTCACAATAGGATCCTAACCGTTGATTAGATATGTGGCACGGACAAAGTTCACGAAATTGTTGCAGCTCACCCGCATTGTGATATGTCCAGCAACACCCTCATCGAAGCCCATGTATCCGAATATCCTGAAAGCCTGTGCCAGGCGATGCTTCAAGTACTCGCGCTCCTCATCTTTCGTTTTGAATTTGGGAATAATCCCATCCAGGTTGGAGTTCTTGTCCAGCATCACCGTGGAGAGCTTCTTGACGTCGTCGCTTGCGCGTGATGCCTGTGTAGCTGCTGCAGCCATTCTCGCTGATAAGTCTGGGGAAGAGAGGTGTGATCACACAACAGGGACCTGAGGGGGGATTATATGGACCTTTCGACGCCGGAAGCGTGTTCGCCGGTGACACCGCGCAGAATCGCCGACGGGCAAACACTGCTGTCCCGGCGTGTTTGTGGTGTTCAGGAACGGCAGGCAACGTAGACGCGATATGAGTGTATTAGGCTCAACTATACTTGAAGACGAGCAGGTAGGACTGGAACGAACGATATGCGGGGCGCAACAGTACAGAGTGACAACAAGACATCACCTGAGCCTGGCTCTTCCTCCGCGTACATGTTAACGAGCACCAGCTCCTTCATCTTGCCTGTGTTTGTCCGTACTGCACTCTGCAGCAGGTACGCCAGGGTAGCCACCTTGATTGCCGCTCGCGGTGGTCCATTTGTTGTCACAACGAGGCTTGGAGCACTGGGACCCGAAGCACAGTGTTGAGGAAGAGTGATAGCTGATACGCTGGAGGTGGGACAGCAATATAACCAATGATGAGAGTTTGAAGCGTGGGAAGCGCTAACAATAGAACGTGCGGCCAGAGCTCATATGAAATGCACATGTGGGTGAGAGCGCTCGTGAGGCTCGGCACAAGCTGTTGGAATAGGAGAATGCATGGAACGCCATTTGTTGACCTCACCTCACCCTCGCGAACGGCAGGTTCTCCATTTTCAGCAGCAGCACCGGCCGCACGAATTGAAATGCTCTGAAGAGCGACCGGACTTTCTAACGCCAGAGATACCAGGGGCGTAGGCAACGACTTTAGAAGTTGAACCATGCTAGATAACGACGCTGGTGAGACCTCAATTGAAGTAAGTGCCTTAAATGGTAGATGCTGAAGAATGAACGTGACGGTATGCTCGTCTTGTCCTGTCATTTTGAGGCTTTCGAGGTGCTTCGCGTCCCACAGCGCCTCGTCACCAGGATGAGGTGGAAATGGTCGAATACCGCAGTCCTCGAGGCAAAGACGCCTAAGTTCGGGGGCCGTACTCAGGCAATGTGCAAGGTCAAATGTGCTGGGGGACAACATGGATCCGGCGAGTGTGAGATCTTGTAACTTTGGTGCGGCGAAAAGAAAGTGTGTCCAAATACGTGGAACAACGTTGGACAAGACGAGCCGATGCAGCTGGGGTACTTTGCGTGCAAATATTTCCATGTGAACAATAGCGACGTATCGTTCGTCGATGTCGGTCATCTCCAGCACACGGAGGGACGGTGCTGGAAGTACAAGTGCGGCCTGGATCGTGCCTAGAGATGCACTGTCACCAGTCAAGCTCAGCGACGCGAGATGTGGCAAGTGGTCTGACACCAGCTGGCCGAGTGCTTGTACGTCAGAGTGCCCAGCCGACACGCTAAGCGAAAGCTCTAAAGGGGTCGCAGGGCTTGTGCGCTCTAGCAGTGCCCCAAGCACTGTGCGCGAGCATTGTGTGTTTCCCGCGAGCTCGATGCGCGACCACAGCGCAGGCTCGGCTAGTACAACCTCGCGCCAGTGCTGGCACACATGCGATAACTTGAGCGCCTCAATCGCATTGGGCTCGACAGCGCTCAGGAATGTGACCAGAATTTCGCGAGGGAGCGAGTTAACCCGCGTCTCGTCATTCTTGGCCTTCCGAAATGACCGGAACACGTTTGCCATCGATTGTTCAATGTTGCGCTCGAGTGCGTCAATAGCCTCCTCTCCGCTGCGAACCGTCGTGAGCGCACTCGGCAGCGATCGCGAACCAACGTGCATACGCGGGAGCCTGCGAAAGCTGACGGCTGAGAAGACCATGCACACCAACACTGAACTCGTCCAGATCGCTGTTCATATTGAACAAGGGCAGAGATAAATGGCCGAAGGGAAGCAGGAAGGCAAACCGTGGCTTTAGGTCAAGCGTCGGCGTTTGAAGCTGGAAAACATCGTCCGCCAAAGCTCAACTGAATGGAAAGCACTTGCTACGCTGCTATTTAATGGTTTATTATGGCGTTTAGGTGCACGGAGTAATTGATTCGGAGCTGAGCATAGCTCAATACGTCTCAATGGTTCTCAAGTCCTCCGAAAACGCATCTCTGCTCTGCGACACATTGATTCAAGAACGGTCACTGAGGTCAGACTGGAGCAGACAGATCTCTCATTGGCCATCGGAGTTCATTAAGTTGCTGGAGTACAGGAAGCTTGTAGCAAACAGAATATCGAGCATTCGAGCAGTGAAGCAGCTACCGAAACTGAGAAGAGAGCATAGCGTTAAGCGTGCGCATCGACATCATTGCTCAGGATGAGACCTACTTAGACACCGAGTCGTTCGCAGGTCTTCTGCAAACTTTGGTCCATCTCGGTCAATGCGTTGTTCGTTTGGTGGGAGCATGTACGCTTGGACACTTGTACGCATGAGGACACGGGCAAGAACTCACGAGTCGTTCTTGAACCTGCAGCCAGTCGATCCATTCAGGAGAGATCACTACAGTAGATGTAGCAGCACGAGATGCCGAGGCGTTACAAAGGGGTTGTGTCAGTAGCGGTGATACCGCAGCTATTCGTAATCGCTCAGTTCGCTGGTGTGCTGAAATGACCAGTCCTCAGGCTCTGAATCGCTGTCCGCACGGTCTTTTGCTGGCCACACACGTCTGGAGAGTAGAAGCAAGGATGCCGCAATATCTTCTGCGATGCAGCGAGAAGTTAGGCTTTCGTTGACTTAGTCACTTTACCATCTTCAGGAATAACATCACTGCGATTCTCGATGGTTTGAAGCGGAAGTCGCTCTGGATAAACCGATTCCGACACAGCTTGTGGCGGCGACCCTGGAATGCTTTGCTCGTCCACAAGACCATTCGCCAGGCGGCCGTCGCCTTCGTCTGAACCCAAATAGTGAGAAATGTCGGGGAAGGCCTCCTGGTCTTTGCCACTGATGCGCGCGTTAGCCTGCTTCTTGTGTCTGTGGGTCTGAGGGTGTTGGTGGCGATAAGTCACAATGATATCGTCCTTGACGTTCCTCGCCAGCGCAACGTCCAGTGTTCGACGTGAGCTACAACAAAGTGTGACTTCAGCATCGGCTTCTGCTTGAACCGCTGCGCACAGCCTAGCGCAAGGCACTTACCGCCCTGACATGCAGAGAGCGTAAATTCTGTCCAATAATTAAGAGATTAAGAGTTATAAACGGAGTGCGCAATCATCTCAATGAGCAGAGCATGCGGGAAGTCTGACACTAGCGGTTCATTCGATCGGCGCAATGCACTGACCAATCTTTGACTAGGCCTAAGCTGTTCATGACACATCCCACGGCGTTGAACAAGGATCAAGAAAGTGAAACCTTATGATTGGCATTGTATCTTGTGTAACAGCACCAATGTCTCAGACGTCGTCTTCCCAAGATGAGGTAGTCGCCGCAGGAGAACGGCGAGGAATAGAGGCCGGCGTCGAGCTCGAGCGCGGTAGCGCCGTAAGCCGGGAGACTGGTGCCGCAGGCGTTGGTGCTGCTGGAGCCGCAGCGGAGGCGACAACCGATGCCCAGCCGCTGCCAGGACGCGGGGCTGGACTTGCGGGCTTAGACTTGGGAGGCGTGACGGTCACGATAGGACGCGCTGGAGCTTGGAGGTTGACAAGACGGCCCAGGGCTGGAGATGTGGGCGTGCTCGGCCCTGCTGCTTGCGACAGGACCGGGGAAGGAATGCGCGTGTCGATGCGTCTGGTAATTTGAACACTGATGTGATGTCAGTCACGTTTCTCGGATTGAAAAGCAGTTAAAATACCTCTGGTGAGGCTCGACATCGACGAGCGCGGTGTCCATCCTGTAAATCGCCGCAAGCGAAGTCACGAACGCACGACGCGACTCCGGCATCTCCGGCAAGACCTGCGACCGCTTGTCCGAAGTCACAAACTCGGCCAAGGTCTTCTCGACAAGCGCGACGAAGCGCGCGTTGCCTTTGGCAAACTGAACGAGCTCCGGTGTGTAGACGACAGTCTGGCGCTCTGTGGTGCGCGGCGAGATGCCCAGCGCCTCGGCCAGACGCGCGTTGCGCTTCGCGACCTGACAGTCCTGCGAGCACTCGAGCTTCTGCGAGTCGCGGGCTGTGGCATTGCTCGAGGAGCGGCCGCACAGCGCCGGCTGTTGGATGCGTCCGCACTCGCAGGTCGCGCGGACGCGCTCCTGGCACGGTTCGGTCTCATCGCACGCCGATGGCGCATGGCAGGGCGACGTGCACGGGTGCCGCTGAGGAAGACAGAACTTGCGCGGCTTCCCGCACACAGCGTGACAGTCGCCACAGTCGTCGCCGTGACAGACGCGCTCGCATACGTGATAGCCACAGGGCATGGGCTTGCCACAGGGTTTGCCACATGACACCTTCTCCTGGGAGCATCGGACGTTGGAAATGTTCTGCTTGCCACAGGCGCATGCCTTGGATGTCAAGAATGGGCATGAGGGGCAGGTACCAGATTCGTGGCATGGATGCGGAGTCTTTGGATGGCCACAGGTTGGTGGAGGCTCCGCGCAAGGGTATGTGCAGGCGATCTTGGTACCGCAAGGGATCGGCGGCTGCATGACGGTTCGACCACACTTGCAGACGAGCTCCTCAAAGGACGACCGTAGGCACGGCGGGCAGGGGCCACGATGGTCCGATTCGTCGCAACTGCACCTAGAGTTAACACATAACCACATCGCCACAGACTAAATGCACATACGAATGAAGACCGCAAGTGAGCGGCTTGCCACAAAGGAACTCGCAAGTGTGCCAGGCAGTCTCCATGCTTTCGAGCGGATCATCGTAAGCCGTAGCGGACGACAGGTTCTGCGCCTTCTTCTTGCCCTTGCCGGCTTTGGGGCGAAGGTTGTGCGCAGGGCAGCACGGCCGGGTGCACTCGTGACGGCCACAGAGGCGCAGGTTCTTACAAACCTTGTCGCAGAGAACTTCGGTCCCTTGGTTGACGTTCCGCTGGTGCTCGAAGCAAGGGATGTACCGCGTTGTCTCGCCACAGCGGCAAGGAATGGCAACGGGAATACCGCACGGAGGACAATCGCCGAGATGGCACCGCGAAGCGCACGCGTGCTTGCAGCTCGTAAGGTCCTTTGCGCAGGTAGATTCGCACGTCGGGATCGGGTCGGTGCACTTCTCGCGCATCGCGCCGAGCTTGGTCTTCCCGCAAGGGCAGTGGGTCACCAGCGACGGGTCCTTAGGACAAGGCAGCGGCAGTGGAGAGGGCGGGTGGCACTTTTTCATGCACTTGTGGATACCACAAAGGAATGGCCTGTAGCTCGATGAGTTTCTAGCTTTGATAAACGTGTACAACTGACCTCTCGCAATCTGACTCGCACTCGAAGCGACCAGTCCACTGGATGGCGTTTGCACCTTCGCCGACGGTGCATATCTTGGCCTCTCCCTCGCCACAGCTGATCTGTTTGCGTTCCTTCCCGCAATAGCATTGAACAAAGTCGAGCCCGGGGCATGGCTTGCAGGAACCGACGTGACACTCGTTAACGCAACGATGCTTGCCACATGTCAGCATCTTGTTGCACGGTGATCCACAAGACATTGGTGGTGCCGGCACCGTGGAAAGATGCGCGCATCGGAAGGATATGTTGGTCCGGTTACAGAAGCTGTAGTTTGTCATCAAAGACGAATTCCTTCACATTTGACGAGCGACATACCATGGCTTCGTGACTGTAGTGATGCAGGGAGGGCAAGGACCAGGGTGGCACGGAAGGGGACAGGCGTGTTCGCACGCCAGCCTCTTGCGAGTGCAAGCATTACCGCAACTATGCGGAGTCGACAGCCGGGCCGGCTTGGGGTCATTGACCTGACCGCAGAAGCAGAGATAAGAATGTGGGACAGCGTGACGTTTGGTCTGGCAGCCGGGACATCGCCATTCGCCTTCGCTGTCCTCGCCGCGGGCCTGAAACGCTGCGCGCGTCTCCTTGGTGCTCTTTATCGCCCAGGCACGGATACACTTGAGATGAAAGCTGGTCCAGCAACAGGCGGTTGCCTCGGATGACGGAGAGCAGGACCACGTTGGCTGGGCCGGGTGGATGGCATTGAAGCAACTATTCGAATTGAGAATGAGTACACAAATGAGGTTAGGAAGTGGACGGAAATGGACGCACATCGCACAGTCCGTGTAAGGTGGAGTAGACAGTGCGTGAACAAGCCTGTTGGTCAGATCCGTGGCCTGAGGATTCGGCTGTGGGATGTATGCCTGCGACGGCATGGGGGCCGCTTTCTGAGCCGCGTTACCGTTGATGTCTGCGGTGAGCTTTCCACTAAACTGATCCCTGCGAGAACGAGCCTGCTGTTGCTGGTGTTGCTGCTGGTGCGGGAGTGGATCCCTGCCACTAGTTTGCGCGCCAGCAAAATTGTCCGGCGCGGCATCGTTTAGTTTCTGCTGACCATGACCGCGGTTGTTATTGCGCCGGCGAGGCTTACGTTCGCCTCCGCCGGGTTCGCTGCTCACGGGAGCATTAGGTAGGCCATTTGGAATTGGCGCAGGCTGAGAATGGGCTGAGTCGCCACGATTGTCGCCGCGCTGGCCACTGCGTCGAGAACGCGGGCCACGTTCAGAGGGGCCTACGGTTAGTCCGTTGGCGCCGCCCTGCCCGGGATCTGGCATGCAGTTATACGCGCAAGCACGCGGGTGTTTAATATACAGAAGCAAGTAGCTGGCTATCTAAGTCGTGGGGGTGTTGTGTGCAGACGACGGAGATCGGAGAGTCCAAAGGAAGACAACAGTCACCTCGATCGGTAAAATGCGCGCGCGTTTTGAGCAAGGTCCGTTGTCAGCCTCGTCGACTCATCTTGACTGGACCACTGCACGCGGCACCGTCCCTACGAAACATACACCTGCCAGCAAATTATACGGCTGTACATGACTCATCATGTCCTCGGACCAAATTTAAATCCCGCGGTAAACGGCCTCAATCCGTCTTACTCCACCGCAATGTTTCACCAACTGCCTTTCGAGCTCGTTCGCGAAATTCTTCTCCAAGCTGCTCGCATGTTTGTCCCTCGGCGCCGGTCAGACGCCGTCAACCTCGCCCTCGTGTCTAGCGCAGCCTACACAGTCACAAGCCCAGTACTGTATCATACTCTGGTCATCACAGAGTCCAACGAGCACAGTGTCATTCACCTGGACACCTTGGACAGAGTACTTGCTCACGTCCGCTACATGCACATCGTTGGCGACCAAACTTCTATCACAATCGTGGAAAGTGTCCTTGCGAAATGGCAACCGTCTGGCACCGCGTTTCTCGATGCCCGCTGGGATGCGTCGAAAAAGTACCTCGTCGACCACAATGTTTTGTCTGTTTGTGGGCTGCGCGTTATCTACAAGACCCTTTTCGGTGCGTTGGGCCTCGTTGATGGACCCTCCGAAGAGTGTCTCCCGCCCTCCTTCCGACACCGGCTCACTCATCTGGTGGCATACCTTCCCGACGCAGATGACCACCCATCGGGGCTCGTCTGGTCGAAAAGTCTCCTCGTAGCGGCACCCGCACTCACTCATATCACCTTGATGACCCTCGAGACCAAGGAACTGGACGAGCAGCAGCAGATAGCGCTGTCACAACACCTCGTCGCCACGCTGGTCGCGCTTTCGCTACTTTCGTCTCTTCAATGTATTTGCCTTCGGGTTGGCGGGAACTTGATATCCGACGCGACGATATCCGCCCTGCGAGACTTCATCATGCAGTCTGGGGACGAGCGGCTGAAGGTCTGGTTCGATGTGCGACTACGTACCCCAACGCCAGAGCAGAGGAAATGGCGCGCACCATGCGAGAGGTTGAGCCACTCCTCCGAGGACGATGACGACGATGACAGATCGAGCGAGTCGGACGAGTCGGGTGAATCGGATTGGGACTCCTCCAATTATCTAGATTCAGATGCAGCATGGGATCGTCTGGACGAATCATTGGAGATTGCAGACTCCTTTGCGCTGCGAGATCATTGGCAGCCTGAAGACCGTCCTGAGTCTCATGGGACGGTGCTCATCTACCACCCGCCGAGAGCCTCGCCGATGCTCGACAATTCAAACGTTTCATGACGCGTCTTCGACCTGCGAGTAGTGCGCACAAGTTCACGACCGAACGTGTTGAGAGTGGAGTATTGTGGATGACTTCGCTAATGCAGTGTTAAAACCAGCAACATTGTAGACCTCGATTATTATTGAATGATAAGGATGGGCAAAATACTGTATCGTCACGTTTCTTTCTATGAGGTCACAGCGATGCGGTTTAAGACTGGATTGAATGCAGTCAACGCATAGCTTCGAGGCTGCGAGTCATGATGCGGTCGATCTCGAGCTGTATCGCTTTAGAACGTGGGTTTTTGAGGCTTACTTCCTTGAGCCTTGCTGGTCTTGCCCCGCACGATTCTGAAGGCAAAGTCGAGCATCGGATGCGAACCAAGTCAAGCAACCCTTGTTCGGTATCGATCATAAGTTCGCTGTCCTCCGCCAAGGTGATAGTTTCTAGCTCGGGCCAGATTGGCGGGGCCGACTCCGCGAGGACAGTAAAAATTGCTCCATCTACGTAACCAGAACCGTACCCGGTGCACATGTCAAATGAAAACGTCACATGTCGAAGTTTAGGAAGCTCGGTGATATGTCTGAGCTCAACAGTCTCGAAGGGTTCCCAGCCGAGGGAGAGGAGTGTCATCGTGGTGATGTTATTGGCAGCATGATACACCAGCGACGGATGGCTCTGTAAGAGTGCACTTACTCCTATGGTGAGTTCCTCGAGGGCGTATAGTTGAATGGTGGGAGCGTCTTGAGGCAGGGGTTCCATGAGTTGCAACATGCGAAGGAATGGCAATGCCACTGGAAGAAAAGAAGGTGCGATCAGATTGCTCGGGCTGTATTCGGTGTTCTTTGTGAGCCATAACTTATCGAGGGAGGCTGAACATGCAAGTATCAGTTGAAAGATAGTGTCATAATCACTTTTGGTAGTGATATCGAGTTCCCTGAGACTGGGAAACGCCGTACTGATCTGCGCGAGTTCGCCGTTCACTTTTAGAGACATGAGTTTTGGAGCATCTGGCAGGAAAATGATGAGCCCGAAGTCATAGCCAGCGGACACGACCAGACGCCTTAAAGCTGGCGCGGGGCCGTGCAGGAGCTGCAACAACGCGTACTGCGATTTCCTCTGCACATAGACGGACGCCGTTTGCCAGCGATCCAAATGAACAACGACTCTTCTAAATATCACATCAAAGGCATGATTGTCGGGGTTCGGAAATTCGGTGTTTGAATGAAGAACGACCTGCAGCTCTGCAGATCGCGAGCGCTGCAAAAGAACATCGACCCAAGAGATATGCGCCTCAGATGGTTCCGATGGAATGCCGATGTATGTCCAGAGGCGTGGCATTGACATGGCTATGCCACGCCAAGTTTTGCACACTGCCGTCAAGGTGAAAGATACTGCGGCACACTCAGCAGAGAAATAATGCTCGCACTCCCAATCCATATCTGACTGAACGCTCTGAAGCAGTTCTTCGAATATGCTTTGTAATATCTCTGGCGCGATTGAAGTCATGTACGCGCCGTGCAATGCGCCCAACGAGCGCGTCAGATAGTCCTCGAGGGTTCGTCTGGCGACTATGGACTCCCCGGTAGGCTGCAGGTGGGGCGGGCGCGCCAGATATGCTGCAAGAACTGACTTATCTTCTTGGAAGCGTTGACGCGCTGCAGATAACATATCACAGATTGAACGGTTGAAGCGAAGAGAGAGAGATGCGCACACGCCGCTTATAGCCGCTTACATTGTTTAGACCAAATGCAGGCATATGCTCAGACTCCTCCATAGCCGGCACTACGCTGATGCCACTGCAGCCTGTTGGAGATCAACTAGCCGTTGAGCCGCTTACTCTCAATATTGATCACTTTAAACTCTAATGTGAAGCCAGTTTTGTTACCCGCCAGCCGGTCAGCCGTAGTAGTTAGATCCTGGATACTCAAGAGCGCAAACCGCCAGGTTTTGGGTTCTAATTGACATCGGGAGAATTAAATTCGTTTGCACGGTTGTGGTCATCCGCTCAGAACGTGTCCCCAAGGCTAACACGGAAGGACCCCGAGTCGACAGGAGAGATATCCGTTTTCGATGGGTGTAACCTGTCCAGAACCAGGACATTGGTATTGCGATGTTTTGCAAACAGCAGTGAGGGTAAAGCGAAGTGCGGAACGTTCGACATTGAAGTCTTGGCCGTCATACCCTGTATCCGGCGCGGAATGTAGGCTGTTATGAAGCTCATCAAAGATATAATGCATTATTTCTGAGGCAATGGAGACCATGTACACGCCATGAAGTGCAGCCAGCGAGCGAGCCAAGTTTTGCTCAAACCTTTTGGGTGTGGCTTCTCCACTGAACCGCATACTGAACGCGCGCGCGAGATGTTTTTTGTAGCATTGGCGTGTGGCGGAGAGCCATCTGACGAACTTCAGAATCCAAGGCGAAGAGGAGTCTGCCGACAGGCGCCGAAGACTCACGGAAGCTATGCTGATCGAGCCATTAGGACAAACGCACTTTTCCCTTAGACTTCTTGGCGCGATTTCTTAATGGCTGGTATTGCGCTGGAGCCGCTGCGGCCGTCAGCTATAAACACGTCGAGCTCGTCTGTTCTCGATGATGGAGACATAGAGCTTGAGGGTGTGGCCAATTTCCGCCGCCCTGCCGCAGGCCAGCCGTGGCAGCACACGCTGCACAGACTCCTCGAAGCGCCAAACTCATCCCCAAGTGCATTTGTGATCCACCTGGCCATGACAGCGCTCATTGTGTTCAGCGCGATCATCACGACGCTCGAGACACTACCTATGTTCCATGCGCGTGGGGAGCGTGTCTGGTTCGGCATCGAGACTTCAGTGGTCGCCATCTTCACCGTTGAGTACGTCGCTCGCGTGTGCGCGTGGGCTACTTCTTGGAACTCTTTCATTGGCTGGTTTGGCTGTAGGTCCCTGTTGCACTACACCTGCAATGTCTAACTCGTTGTCAGCGTTCTTCGCAATCATCGACCTCCTCGCCATTTTGCCATACTACGTCGAGATTGCGCTGCAAGCAGACACAGTGAGTACCACCCTCCGGCTTACTGGGCTCTCTCTAAATCTAGCAACAGTCGGCCTTCTTCAGGTTCAGCATCTGTAAGCATTCGCTGTCGGGCGCCGCATTCTCAGCCACTGACCTCCACGTCCACAGTGCGTACTTTCCGCCTACTCCGTGTATTTAGGCCGTTCCGATACAGCAATACTCTACTCCTGTATGTTTCAAATTGCGTGTGTTTGTTGCACCAGCTGAAAGCCCTGCCAGAACCATCGAGGTTATGTTCATGTCGTTCAAGCGATCGAAAGACATTCTTCTTGCCCTGTCATTCTTCCTGGTCACAGCCCTCATAATCTTCAGCACGCTTATGTGAGGCTCTTCCCTGATACATGACCTCTTTCGACTGACATCTTGTAGCTACTTCGCGGAGCGCGGTGTTTGGGATGACACGCTCAACACCTTTGTCGATGCCAACGGTGACCCTTCACAGATAGAGGTGCTGTCCAAGAGAATGTGTTTTGGTGGCTTGGCAAGCTGACTCCCCATCCAGAGTATTCCCTCCGCGGCTTGGTTCGTCTTGGTGACCATCACAACCGTCGGGTCCGTTCATCGTGTGCCGAGCGATTTCTTTATGGCATGCTGAATTCCCGGCGTAGATATGGAGATGTGACCCCCACGTCTGTTCTTGGCCGTTTGGTTACAATACCATTACTTCTCATCGGTGCGTCGATGCCTCGTTCGAGTTCTTCTGTTGATATTTCCTCAGGGCTCCTGCTCATTGCGTTACCCTCGTTCGTGCTGGGACGCGAGTTTGCCTCGATTTGGGAGAACGTGTCCGCGCATCAAGAGGTATGCCCGCCAAGCTATTGTTACTTTCATCTATCTGAACCCTTGATCAGACGATCAACGACCCGACACGAAGCCCGATTCTCTTCAGTGCGCACCCATTAAATGCCGACATGCTCCGAACGCCACGCTCGCAAGTTCGGTTCCGTAATGCGAACGGGGCAGCGTTGCGACGATCGGAGGACAGCTCGCTGGCAGAGAGTAAAGTCGAAGCGCTGTCGCAAGAAGTCAAGCACCTGCAAAAGCTTGTTGAGCGGCAGTCTGCCGACATGGCGGAACTCGTCTCAGCTGTGCGAAACCTGACGTCGCATGATAGGACGCTTAGATAGCGATTTACAATATTTTATAGGCTTTGAGAGGCTAACTAATGGGACAAAGGGTTCAAGTTGCAATATCTATTCCTTCGCCATTTACGCAAGCTACGACTGATTAAGCTCCGCTGGCGGCCTCTTGACATTTTGACATGGTGTATCTCGCAGTATCCGGCCCGCGTGAGATTGCAAAAGCGTTTTCATGCAGCTCCAGCATATTCCAACTCCTCATTTGCTAACTGTGAAACTCTACAACTCGGTGATTAACAGACTTATGTGTGAATGCCGAAGCATGTATTTCGAGTCTCAGAATTGTGAAGTGCCACCAACCAGATTTGCCTGCATATCGGAGTGCAGAGGCGCGTGATTCGGGATTGCGCCGAAGCGCGTCTTGTGGTTCTTATCCAGCCTCTCTTTTCGTCACAGATCGCGCGCACAAACATATAGTGCTACCAGGCAAACTCTAGGTGACACATATCGACGAAACACATGATGGCACCCCACGATGCAAGCGTGGCAAGCTCGAAACCGGCGCTGGGCGACCTCATGCGCACTCTACCGCCAGAGCTTTTGGCACACATCTTTGAGCTGGGTGCCGATATCAACGAAGAAGAAGGATGGGTCGACGAAGATGAGGAGGAAATGTCGTCTGCGTCGAAGGACGATGGGGAAGCAAACGATACAACGGCCAAGAAACTTCCCTTCCAGTTTGTTGTCGCGAGCGTGTGTCGCTCATGGCGCGAGGCCGTTCTGTCACTGCCCACGCTGTGGTCGACGCTGAAGCTCGACCTAAAATATGCTGTCATTCACCGGGAGGCGATCACGGAGATCCTGAAGCGCACCAAGGCGGCTCCGCTGACAATCGACCTGACGCTCGTGGATGTGCGCGTGTCTGAAGATCCAGACGTCGACCCAGATGACATGGCGGCCGAGGTGGCGCTCAAGTTCCCGCTGGAGATGTTTCGCGTGCTGGTCTCGCACAGCTGGCACATGCGCTTCTTAAAGCTGTCGTGCTTTGGCGATGCATTACAATATCTGGACCGTTTCTTCCGACTTGTATACGATGCACCGGCAGCACCGCTGCTGGAGGTTTTCGAGGTCTACGTCTACGAAGAAGAGGACATGGACGAGCTGCCCATTCGAACGTTTGAGCCTCAAGCGATGTTCGGAGGTGTTCAGCTCCCGCGACTACGACATCTCAGTCTTGCTCGAGCACCGTTTGGGTGGGGATCAGCTGTCAAGGATACCATCTTTTCCCCTTCGTTGCGAGAGTTGCATCTGCTCAAGTACATGAGTAGCGGTGGCGCGCCGTCTATCGCCACACTACTGGATATACTGCGATGCTGTCCGGGGCTCGAGCTTCTCGACCTCTACCACTCTGCTCCCACCGGTTCAGTTGATGACTGGCCACTGGCTATTGACAGCAATACGGTAGATTTGCCTAGCATCCGCTCCTTGCATCTCGCGGGAATGCAGCCAGAACATATGCGCAGGTTTTTTGCCTTGGTTCCTGCGCCGCATCTGAAGGATCTCCGGCTGTGGCTGAACGCAATAGGAGTCGACTCCTACGACGACTTTCTCAAGGCATGCGTCTCCCCCGTTCAATTCTTCTCGCAGCTGGAACGCCTCGAACTTAGCGGCGCTGCACCAATTACGTCAGATATCCTGGAGCGCTTCCTGCGCTCTCATTCTTCCGTCTCGGACTTTACTTTTCAGCTCTCTGAAATGAACCGAGATCAGCTGGCGGTCCTCAAGTACAACCTCCCGCTGGATTCAGCGAGCCAGACAGCGGACTCAACGGTGTTGGAGCATATCGTGCTGCCGAAGCTACACACGCTGCGCATCACTGCCGTGGAGAAGGGGCAGTCTGCACCGCAACTCGTGGATGTGCTTGAGAGTCGTGCAACGGCCCTGTGTCCGGTACAGGCGCTTTACCTTGATGTCAAACTGCGATCGCCCGTCTACACAGATATGAACCGCTGGGTGCCGAAGATTGAATATTACGAGCTCGAGGAGGACACGTCGGATGATGATTTCGAGTCCGAGTATCTGGAGGATGACGACTTCGAGGGATCTTATCTTGACGACGATGACATAGATGATTTCACAGATGAGGCGGATGAGGACTGGTTCGATGAAAATATGTTATAAAACTATGCTATCTGTAAATACTTATCTTGCGAGGCGCAATGACAGTTAACATTGCCCAAGTGTACGCGGTTTCGAGCCCCGCGATATTCCTTCGTCTTCTGAACTCTCGCCGGGATGGCGTCCACGATGGTGGTTGCTGTCGCGTCTCTCGACGATGCAGATGACGTAGCCAGCTGGATCAACAGCATCCTAGATGAGGGCCTGGACGAGAGCAACGATCTTGGGCTGCTGGATGCGCGAGTTGGGCAGCTCGTGTCATTGGTCCAGGTCGCGTCGCACGACGCATCGGCGCAGCTCGAACAGACTATCGAGCAGGTTTCGCGCGCGGTCCCACGGTTGACGTATGACCTTCAGTTTATGCGCGACTCTGCCATGTCGCTGCACTCGTCGCTGCACGCGGTTCAAACCCAAAGCACACCGGCATCAGTAGACATTTCCACCGCAGAGGCTCTGGATAGATTGTCGCTTCTTCACACCGTAAAAGGAAGAATGGAGGCCGTGCGCGACGTGCTGAGGGAGGCAGAGAGCTGGTCCACTCTCGAATCCGAAGTCGTCGCACTGCTTCAAGAGTCTGCTTATGATCGCGCAGCAGAGCGTTTGGCCGATGCACGGCGCAGCATGAGCGTGTTCCAATCGACATCTTCTTCTCCAGAGCAAGAGACGCGTCGCGCCCTCATCGTCTCGCTGCAGAACCAGCTCGAAGCGGCGCTCAGTGCTGCGCTCGTCAGTGCTGTTACCGCCGGCGACGTTGCGGCCTGCAGGCGTTTCTACACGATCTTCAACAACATTGAGCGTGCACCAGAGTTCCGTAACTACTACAATGGTGCCCGGCGTGCTCGCTTAGTTGACTCATGGGCAGCGGCAAGGCTCCAGGACTGCGACCCGAACGAAGCCTCTTTGGAGCTGTCCTCCGCACAAAAGCTGTCCGAATTTCTCGTCAGATGGCTCGCAGACTTTCTGCAGCTTGTCAACGCGGAATGTACCAGCGTCGCGCAGATTTTCCCGGACCCGCAGCTGTCGCTCAGCAACCTCATCCAGAGTGTATTCGACTCACTGGCTCCCTCGTTGACCCAGCGTCTGTCCAGTTCGGCCGACCACCACGGGCCACAGAACGCCATCACCGAGCTCATCAACTCATACCGCGCGGCAGAAGACTTCGCTCGAGGTACAGAACGCGCCATGGAGAAGTTGCACTTCTCTTCCGCCCTCGTCACGTCTCCGACTCCAGGACACACTCTCCCGGCGACTGAAGAAGGTCATTCAAGGCGGCCTAGCAGGCATTCGAAACGGATGAGTCTGAGTATGCGATCGAACGTCGCGAAGAGCATCAGCATTCTGGGGAACGTGGCGCAGCAGATGAATGCAGCGGCGACGCAGTGGGCTCCCGCGCTCTTTGAGCCGTTCATGCCCTTTCAAAGCGACTATGCCGCCCTGGAAGCCAGGTTATTGTCAATCCAACTTTCCTCAAGCATTCCAGCATCGCATTCCAGTCGTGATGACCGTGGCGACGATGCCGCTCGTCGACTGAGAACACGTCTTCTGGACGTATTCAACAGCTGCGACGATGCTTTGAGCCGCTGCTTGTCACTTACACACGGCCTCGCTTTTCCAGGACTGTTGCGCACACTGGAAAATCAGTTCAAAACATTCCTTCAGGCCCAACTGAAAGTATGCCTCGACGCGCACAACAGTTCGAAAACTACGCTAAAGGGTGGAAATGGTGGCGGTGGAATGAGTGGGGAAGAGCTCGGGCTGCAACTAGACTACACGGATTCGGACTGGCGGGCGTTGCGAATGGCTCTTCATCTGCTACAAACTGCGCAGGATGCCGATGGACGCCTCGCAGCTCTTGAATCGAGACTAAGAGGGGAGCTTACAGGAGTGGCGACTAATCTCCGCGGCCCACAACTAACTGGTGCAGCTCCTGGTCATGGCCATCACAACGCGGCTGGCTTCCAAGCGGGTCAACTACCAACCACGGTGCCGGCCGCTGCGATGCAACTCCTTATCAGCAGCACACTCAATTCCGCAGAGCTTCACACTTTAATCGACAGTGTGGTGGAACCACTACCAGCTGTTCCGGGGACAGCCAGTCTACAGACCCCCGCCACCGCTAGTCTCACGATCTCAACGCCAGCGACTGCGACTTTTGGTTCAACACCTATGTCACCGAACTTCGGGCGGAAGGCTCTTCCAGGCACTACGATTATCACGCCTCCGAAGCCGCCGCCTGTTCTACTTCCTGTGGCGAAGGCGTCACTGGTGACTTTCACTCGCGACACACAGAGCTTCCTACAGCGAACCATCGCATCGCCTTTGCTCGCGCATCTATCGACATATCCTTCACAGGCAGCCTTTGGCGAGAGCGGCACATCATTAACTGCAGGTGGCGGCGCCGCAGGGATCCACATCCCCAGCTTCGGTCACAGTCCCACACCAGTGATGCAGCGGATTGCCGACGGTATTCTCAGTCTCCCGCAGCTGTTCCAAGTGCAGGAAGCGGACGATGCACTGGGCTATTCCCTGTCGACGCTCCCTCATGGCCTGGTGCGACAGACCACACAGGCAGACGCGGCCTCGCCAAATAGCGCACTTGAGCCACCGGAGGAGGAGGACGACCCGACAACGGCCTGGCTCGCGTCCATCGTGCGCTTCACGATCGCGCACCTCACACGGGTGACCTTGCCGGCGATCCCACGGCTCAGCTCGAGTGGCGCAAAGCAGCTGGCAGACGATCTCGAGTTCCTTGCGCCCGTCTTGCAGACGTTTGGCGTCGAGGTAGGGGTTGGTCTGCCGGTGGACCCGAGTTTGGCGGCAGCTGCGGAGACGGACTTAGGCCTCTGGCGCGAGGTGCTCGAGATGGATGAGCGGGCGTTGCGCGGAGAGGAGGGCATGCAGGTGGAACATATTTCGAAGCTTGTACGGAAGATGAGGGGTTGGTAGGCAATACCACGATATTTGCTAACAAGGGGCGATCGAGATGTCGCTGCGAACTTGCTTCACGAGAAATTGTCGCCATAAAAGCTTGATCGCGTCCTTTCACCGTTACGATCTTTGTGCTGGTCTACGAAAATACTGGCTGAATCTCCGTCTATGACGTGCAAACTCCGATTTCCGTCCTTGTCTTTGTTCATGGTCGACTGGATTTTTGCTGTCGGTCTGGTCTTCGCCATCCTTGCGGCCTTTAACATTGGTGCCAACGATGTCTCTAAGTATGTCTTGCCGTTCATTTAGCGTGCCAGCTGACCAGTTGCACAGTTCATTTGCGAGTTCAGTAGCATCACGTTCGCTCACGCTGCGCCAAGCATGCATCCTCGGCGCAATATTCGAGTTTCTAGGCGCAGTGCTCGTTGGTGCGCGAGTTGCTGCCACCGTCAAGACGGGCATCGTCGCGGCCGCGGCGTTTAAAGGCAACGCAGGGGTGCAAATGCTCGGATTCGCGGCGGCGCTTGTGGCGTCAGGATCATGGACAATGCTCGCGACGGCCAAGGCCTGGCCCGTGTCCTCATCATATTCTATTGTCTCTGCACTCGCTGGCGTGGGCATTGCGCTCAACAGCAAGGCCGTGTATTGGGGCTGGAACGGCGGCTCGGGTCTTGCGGTCATTTGGGGCGGCATGGGTGTTGCGCCACTCGTCGCGGCTGCCTTCGCTTCGATTATCTATCTGCTCTCAAAGCATATAGTCCTGGCAAGAGCATTCTCACTCCGGAACGGTCTTTGGTTCTCGCCATTCTATTTCTTCGCAGTCGCTGCTGTCGTCACAATGTCCATTGGTAGGTCACAGTCGCCTACCGCATCGAATATCAATTTTTTGACACCCTTGATAGTTTATAAGGGTTCACCGACTTTGAACCTTGACACGCTCTCCACAGCGACTGTGGCCGTAGCCATTGTTCTCACATCGATGGTGGTCACAGTCCTCGCCGTCTTATTCTGGTTGCCATACGTCTACCTCCGGGTTGTAAGGAAGGATTATACACTACGCTGGTATCATGCCTTCCAAGGTCCCTTGCTCTGGAGACGCCCAGCCCCTCCCCCAACTGAATCCAGCGCATATCAATCTCCTCTCACGGACTATCGTGTATACGACCGTCAAACAACGACGACCGACGAGTCTGTAGAGAAGACAAAAAAGGTGAGGGACGCCGAAACTGGTGTACTCTCTGTAGCTGCAACCTCAGGTGCGTCTCCGACCTCTCGACCTAGTTCGCTACTCATCCTACTCCAGCCCCTAGTCCTTCGTCCGACGCCCCACAAAACCGAGCGAGGCAAGGTCTAGAACCGCCTGCATCGGCTAGGCAGACCAACAACCCCCGAGAAGCAGATGATATTGAAAAGAGGAACTTGTTTGTCGTTGCGCGATACAAACTTCTCCAATTACTTGCTCACGGCACCTCTGTCGATGTTCATAAGATGGTGGCGGAAGGATCGGGCGCGGACCAACTTGCTGCCATACACTCCCAGGCTCAGCAGTTCGATAATGAAACGGAACACCTGTACTCGTTTTTGCAGGTCATGACCGCCTGCACGAACTCTTTTGCCCATGGTGCAAACGACGTCGGGAACGCCATCGCGCCATTTTCGGTCATTTACTATGGCTGGAAGCACGGCCGAGTTTTGAACGACGACTCAGAGGGCACGCCGACCTGGATCCTGGCGTTTGGCGGTGCCTGCATGGTTCTGGGCATATTCACATACGGCTACAACCTGATGGCGATCATGGGTAATCGCCTCACACTCATCAGCCCGTCCCGCGGTTTCTCTATGGCTTTCGGCAGCGCCATCACCGTCATTCTATCTTCTCTATACGCGATTCCGGTGTCTACGACCATGTGCATCACAGGAGCGACCGTAGGTGTCGGGCTGGTGAGCGGGAAGGGTGCGGTCAATTGGAAGGCAATTGGTTGGATCGTCCTTGGATGGGTGATCACAATCCCAGTCGTGGGCACACTGGCAGGGGTCATCACTTCCGTGATTGTATACGGGCCGCACTTCTAGTTACGGACCTTTGCGCCGTGTCTATGGAGATGCTAGGCTTCTCGTAGTTCTCCGGATTGGTTGCGTTGACAGCCAGCCATGACTTTACGACCTCATATACACTCTTTGAAACATCAAAAGCGACCCTAGGAGTCGCTAAAACATGCCCGGACGAGGTTCTAGAATTGCATCCGTGATTATGTTCGATGCGGCTGTCGCCGCTAACCTCTCCCAGTCCCAGTGTCTGTTCTGTCCTCTTTGACCTTTTCGTTGCTCGGGGCGCCGAACCCTTTTGTGTGTGCTCTGCTGACGTCGCCACTGTTGCTGCAGCCGTGTTAACACCGAGGTTGGCGTGGAACAACACTGTGGACCTCCTCAGTGCCATCCTGCCAAGTCCAGCCAGGTCTTGCCCCGCTTGACATCGTGCCGACCATTCCTACAGTGCCTGGGTTGACTATTGTCTCTCTCTTCTCTTCTCGATGACGGATGACCTCGACGTTGTGTGCTTGCGCGCGATGCAGACGCTGCCCGGCACGAGCAAGGCGCAACTACTGCTTAATAGCGCCCGCACCCTGATAGACGCGGGCCAGTACAGCCAGGAAGTCGAGACATACATTGACGCACTGCTGCGCATACCTGGACTGTCCTCGCAGCAGATGGCCGAGGCGCTGCTCGTGCGAGGCGCAGCTAGACGCTCTGCGGGTCAACAGCTCGTCGCGCAAGCAGACCAAGGTGGGCGCGGGCGAGTGTTGGTGCGAATTATGAATAGCTTACGCGGAAGTTGAAGATTTCAGAAAGGTGCTACAGCTAGACCCGCTGAATGTGCAGGCCAAGTCCTTTCTGAGCCGCGACCACCATGTTTGTAGCAGAACCACGCTAGGATTGGCGGGCTGACGATTATTGCAGGCTAATGGCAGCCGGGTTGAGGCGCACCTCCGGCTGCCGCTCCATCTGCGGCTGCCGCTGGAGGTTTGGGAGATGATAACGGGCTTTGTGCCGAGGTATCATCTGCGGCCGTTGCTCAGCGTCTCGACGTTCTTTCGGAACATCGCGCAGCGCACAATCTTCCGCGCGGTGGATGCCTATCTCAGTGAAGAGTCTGAAGTCATCGGCCGAGCTATGGACTTCTTTGAGCGCGTCAAGGAGGACCCCACGTTTGCCGGTCGAATACAAACACTTCGGATTCACATCGCGATGGAAGAGTCAGAGCTTCTCGACGTGCTCCTCCGTGCGTTACAACTTACAATTTGATGCGGTGGCCTGGATAATGATTCAAATACTGAACGGTTCGCTGTAGGCATCATTCGAACCACACTGCCCGCGCTCAAAGCGTTGCGAGAAGTGGAGTGGATTGGATACCCAGAATTCAGTCCTGATGAGGTCGACGTCCTCCGCGTTTCACACCCTCATCTCCAATCACTAGGCATTGTGTGCGTTGATGCAATCTCGGTCCACCGTCTATACGCACGCTAACCCTGGTGTTCTCTCTCGATCGCGTCGGGCAGGGGCTGGCATTTTGATGCAATTGGGGTATCCAAGCTCAGCGCGCTTCGTAAATTCTGCCTGCGGGCCGAGGACGATGATGGGAGCGCCGACATGAGCGAGGTGCGCGCCGTGCTCGACAACAACGAGCAGTCCCTACGCTATCTGTGTCTGGGCGCGTCGCTCAATCGGCCACACTCTTGGGATGACGCGTTTGAAAGCGGGGCGGTGCGGAATCTCGTCGAGTTACATCTCGTGGACACGAGGATATCACACTTGGTGCTCACGCGACTCATTCATGCGTCACGCCTCCGGGCGCTGACTCTCCATGGGTCGCTAGAGGACGCGAATGCGGCTGCCGTCGTGTTTGGCACCGATCATGTTGTGAATGGCGAGCACACAATTCTGCCGTTCCTGGAGGAGCTACGGTTCGCCATGGTGGGTCACGACGATGACACAAACCTCTTCCGCGCCGTGGCGCGTTTTACGAAAGGACGGCGCCGTATCCGAAGGCTGGACCTGGGCACCTGCCCATTCGACGTCCTGCTCAGTGTTCTGCCGACGCTCCCCAGCCTCAGGGTTTTGCGGCTGCGGACACATTTTCTGGGGGACCAGGCGGTGTCGGCCCTTGTAAAAACTATACCGCGGGAGATGATAGGCATTCACCTGGCTGTGAGCAACTCGGCACATCCTCTGGTGAGGTCCTTATTCCGGTGCATGTCACCCTGCAGGCAAAACGCTAACATAACACACGTTCCACATTCATTTTGTAATCCGCAGCACGAATACGCTCACGAGTTTACGAGGTTTGGGTTGCTTGCGGTGCTTCACCTCAATAGACTGTCGCATCGGCGGCCGCAACCCAACTCGATGTCGGACAAGGATTTGCAGATTCAGACTGACGCCTGGCTTGCCAACGCCAGGAGCGTTGCGCTGACAATACGATCATTAGATTTTGTTGGGTGGCATAGGGAACATTATGTGGTCGTGCGACATGGGGACGCGGTAGACCTGAAGGAGCTCCCGGTCCGCAAGCGGTTGGACTGCGGGCAAGGAGTCGATCTCGGTGGGTCGGACGGTGCGTGGCTGGAACTCAAAGACGTCCCTGCCGACTGGGAGACACCAGGATTGGATGTAGACTAAATTACGATGTGCACGAGCCAATATTGGTTGCATAGAGAGACGGGTGCCGAGGATGATACAATTATCCTGGGCTGTGCAATGTGAGACACTTATTTTGGGTGAGACTCCCGGGGACTTGCGTGGGACAACATATGAGCCATAAGTAATTCACACGGGGCATGTGTGCCGCAAGCGGACGCGATGCCCGATCGAGAGGCGGGTCGGAGTTCGGGTGGGCGAAGGATGTACCTGAACAGTTACCACCACCGTTCCGTTCCGCTCAAAATGGCGACACTCGCAAAGGCCTCGACCTCTTCTTCCGCCGTTGTTGCTGTCCGCCCTCGCAGTCCGTGCCCGCCGCCATTCACCTCTGCCCCTATGAACGTACCCTTCTGGCAGCAGCAGAATATACCCGCGACGCACCAATCACACTCACATTCTCACGCGCACTCCCACTCCCACTCCCACTCTCACTCGCAGCACTCAGCCCAGCAGGATTGCGACGCAGCCTGCTACCCTCCCACGTCCACTTCTACAAAGTACCCCCTCGACGACTGGCTCGCGATGTCCTGCACTGTCCCAGATTGCAAGACTTCTCACGGCTGTAGTGACCCACAATGCATGCTCTCGCACCATAGCGGCGACCAGAAGTGCGACGCAAACTGCGACTCAATGTCGTTTGGCCCGTGTGATATGGCCTGCGATGGCTTCGACGCCTCCAGCTGGGCTTGTGACTCGAACGACTGCTCGATCGGCTCGTTCCCGTCAATGACCGTGAGTACTCCCTCTGCCCGAGACAATCCCGAGCTCATTCGTCCGCAGTCAAACCCTGCCGCGCCATACCCAGCCCACCACGGCCATGCACACTCCCATGGCCATGGCACTCATCACGCGCAGGACTACAACCACAGCTACCACAGCACGGCCCCTTACTCTTCATACTACTGCCCTTGTTCGTCGGGCGATTATTCCCACTGCAGCTGCTCGGCCGGCGCTGCATTGTCTTCATCCTTCTTCCCTTCGCATACCTCCCACCACCCATACCACCAGTCGGCCTTCGGCAGCCACCACGGCCATTCGCATCATGCCCCGCCACTGCCGACCAAGTTGTCGATGTCATACCCGACTCCGACTGTGCCTTCGCAGACCCTTCAGACCCCATTACCATCAACGTTTGCTTCTTCTCAGCCATTCCACACTGCGCCAAGTCCCATGTTTGCCAACTCGGCCTCTTCAATCTTTCAATCGCCGCATCCTCATTCCCTCCCGCCGCCATACCAACCCAGTGCGCCTACGCTGGCTGAGAAGAGCTGCATGTGGGGCAACTGCCACGCTTCCTTCAAGACCACCGATGAGCTCCTCCTCCATCTGACAGCGAGCCATTTGCCAGAGAAAGAGGCGCCTGCCGCGCAGGTAGCTGCCACCATCGCAACGTCCTGTCTCTGGGGCGATTGTCACGCACACCCGGACTTGACCGCTTTGCCCGGCCCAGAGGCGGACGCTGACGCCATCGCCAACTTCCTCACTGCACACCTCCTGCAAGATCACCTAGGAGTTCCCACGTCGCCTATGGACAAGACGATCGCTCAGCCCGTTCTCGGCTCAGCGCTTGGTCTCCTCTCCCCGATTTCCAACATCAGCCCCCGTGCTGGATCCGAGCCATCGGAAGATGGCGGCTCGAGCATGTTGTCGCCCACAACGCCTTCGATCGCAGTGCTTGAGCGCTCTGCATCTATGGCCGACCCGGAGACTCACGGTTGTCATTGGGACGACTGCACGCTAGTCTTCCCCACATGCGACCTGTTGACGGCCCACATCGCCAATGCACATGTTGGCTCCGGCAAGGCTCAATACGAGTGCCATTGGCGCAGCTGCCCTCGTGCTGGTGGCCAGCCATTCGCTAGCAAACAGAAGATCTTGCGCCACATCCAGGTGAGTTCGTGTCATTGAGTTCGCAAAGCTACAGTCGCTCACGATTGCTCTCCAGAGTCACACCGGTCCGTTAAACCCGCTTCCTGGGGTACTAAACGTACAATTACTGACGCATTCGTGCAGGCTATCGTCCATTCCAATGCTCGGTCTGCATGCAACATTTTTCCGAGGCCGCCACGTTACAGCAGCATATGCGTCGCCACACCCGCGAGAGTGAGTACCCCTTCCCCACCCTGGCCGTCGTCGGGAAGCTCAATTTCGTGTCTTTCTCGCAATTTCTTTGCGTCTTCCCTCACCAACAGAGCCGTATCAGTGTGACTACCCGGGATGTGGCAAGGCGTTCGCCATCACCGGCGCGTTGACCATCCATAAGCGCATCCACAATGGCGAGAAGCCTTTCAAGTGCACCTATTGCGACCGTGCGTTCTCGGAGAGCTCGAATCTGTCCAAGCATCTGCGTACACATACTGGAGCACGGCCATATGCGTGTCTCGAGCCCGGTTGCGAGAAGCGGTTCGCACGCCCTGACCAGGTACGAGCTTTCCTCCGATTGTTCTCCGCACCTCGGCTGCGCCCTTCCGGCGTTGGCGGCAGTTGCTTCTTGCACCGATCGCTGACTTCTTTTGATTTTTTGTTTGACGTCTCTGTCTTGTGTCATTCAAATAGGTGTCGCGCCACATGAACGTCCACCGCAAGATCATCAAGGAGGAGCCTGCTGCTGTTGCCGCGTAGCATGTCCGCAAGCCGGACCGCGCTCGCCACTCGACGGGCCGCTGCTGAGCATGTCTGTCGAACCACACGACCTTCGCCTTCCCTTCCGCCTGCCACATTTTTGTTTTGTTTTTGCGCTACCTCCTTCTGCACCTGCCTTTCCACCTGTGCTTCCGCATCATTTCCCCATTTTGACGGCACGCCGACGACGCGCCTGGACGCAAAGTAAAAGAAGAGTTATACCCTCTCTGTATGCTGTAATTTGATGATTTCCCGGCTGCACATCCTGATACCCCCAGCCACTGCACCAACATTCTGACATCACCACTGTTCCAACGGTCATTTTTGCATCTGCTACAACGCTCTTGCACAGCTTATCTTTCATCCTACTCCCATTGGTTGCCCGCACCTTGCTTCTTTTTTGTTTCGTTAGCTTTTTTTCTCTCTCTTGCATACCTTCGATTCCCCGCACCCACACGTAGTCGTGCTTATTTCGTCCCAGCTGTCTTAAACTTCTTCGTTGAGTCACACTCCTCGTCATCTTCGATAATTTTCAACCACCCCTGGAGTCAAGGCGCACTTCTTTCGCCTCGCGCTCATGTACCAGAAGTACAATACGCCACGGTTATACCCACCTCGAATACACCGCAGCAGACTTTCACTTTGCCAGCGAACGGGCCAGTTCGGAAAATCTGGGGGTATTGTGCGAGTGCAAGGTGTGCGAGGGGGGAGAACGTTTGCTTCGGATCCTCACCTCTTCTCGTTCTCCGTCCTCCACCGATGGTTAGGTACACATTGCAATCCGGGCCAACGGGTACAGAACACATGTGAATTTATATTTCGTGGATTCGTTGTTAGTATACAGGGTGAGATGTGTTATATTGCACAAGCCATCGACGTCACGTGACAGACGACGAGCACGGACTAGGAGTTGGAACTAAAGGAAACAGTTGAGATGGGAGAGCGGAGATGTCAATATGGAGCCAGTCATCGAAGTAGAACCTGAAGGCTAGCGATGACAACATGGGCACCAAACATCGTGGCAAGATGAGAATACAGGGGGGCAATCCACAGGTTTAATGAACGACGAGGGCAAAGAGTATATCGTCAAGGAGCTTATCGGGGGCAACGCCCTGGTCATGGACGGCCGAGATGTGTTGCATACACGCCGCCCTGCGGGAATGTCATGAGACAGAGCCAGCACATGTGCATGTTGCCCACGGGACATTGGACGTGGTTACAACCGCCCTGCTTCTGCAGCAGCACTTGAGGTGGTTTGTGCACGGAGAGATGCGTGATGTTGTGCACAAGATAGGTCGGGGGTGGGCGATAGGCAGGTGGTGCAGGTGGTCTCGAGGCAGCTAGGACACGTGAACAGATCTAGAGGGGCCGAGGAGGTCAATAACGATAGAGTCACAGAGGAAACACGATACACTTGATCACAGTTTGGAGCTGGGCAGATTTGAAACAAAGTCGGAATGGAATGGAAATAGGTGAGAAAGGCTGCCTGGAGGAGACTATGCTCCTCTTTGGGCAAAACCAAACCTTGGATATTGCGTGCCGGGATAGGTAAATTGCACGCAGAAGAGGGCTCAATTAGAGGCTTAATGCTCATAGATGCAATGCAGGTGATGGGGAACGAAATATTGTCCGAGTTAGCTACGGATGTCAGATAGAGCTGCAAGCATGACTTGCAGTAGGCATGACCGTGAAGAAACTATATTGGTTCGACAATCAACACCGTGGAGAGTCTTCACAGCACGCTGGGCGATTTTTGCATATACAATACGTAGCAGTTGCGGTGGATGGTTGTTTAGACCAATTGTGGATGATGACGCTGAGAGCCGGAGCGAGGTCATTGACGATCTGCGCGAGCTCCTTGCGCCGCACATTCTGAGTCAGACCCAACAACTTGACTGAAATATTATCTCCATAAAGTGAGAAGTGGACCACATCTAGTCTGGGGGTCAAAGTGAACATGAATCGAGTCTCGAACAAGTCGATCCAAGGTCTCAACGGGTCACTTTGGTGCGACATCGACCTGTGGGCGAGGTTAGAACATTCGTTAATATGAGAAAGTAGCAAGGGTAGCATACCAGCGATATAAACAGCTGATTTTACATCTGGTGGCAAGACCACGGTCGTGTCGAGAACACGGTGGCTCCGCGACAACCTCGGACTTCGGATGATCGGTCACCAAGATGGCAGACCCCACAGAGGAAGTTGTGGCGTGTCTCATTCCGTGGGTCCGGGGGCGTGGGAAAGTAGATGATAAATGGACTGTCGTGTCTGAACGTGCAGTTTGCACTACGTCTGTAGTATCCGCTTAGCTCCCTGAAAGGTGGACGAGAGTGGCGGTGCAGATGTGAGCTCGGAGTTGGAGGATATAGACTTCGTGGATAAGAAGGTCGACATTGAGAGTGTGCAAGAAGCTGCAAAAGAAGACTTTGTGTGCCCTGGAGGGCGGCGGGAAACCGTGTCGTGCATAGTGTGCTGGGTTGTCATACTCAGGCTTGGGTCCGCGTGATATAAAGCAAGTCAAGGGGTTGGGTCTGGAGACCCAATTTCGTCAGGACCGGATGGAATAATAAGGAGCACGCGAGATGACTTGAGCAGAAATACTAGAATCGATGCAATCGGAGCATCAAACCGACCATATGGGCACCGCATGCACAAAGTTTGACCCCAACACCATTCTAGGTCACCCCTCGACCTCACATTCGTTCCCATTAACAAATATATTCAAAACACGCCTAAACACGCACGCAGGACCTATCTCATTCGGCAGTGACTCAAACATGCGAGAATTTGTCAATTGAGCTGAGGTGCAACCATAGTTCGGGTTGTTTTTCGACGGCGAGTCCCTCAGTGCCGGCAACCTTGTGCTACGTTCTTGACACACTTTGCGAAAGGGTTTGGCCTCACGTGGATCCGCATGGAGCTGAATGCCCTAGTGGGCGCTGGATTTGCCACCGATTTGCCACCAATCATCACTTCTGCCATGCGCCAAACGGTTGATTATCTCTCAGGAAAAATTCCAGTAGTATCTTCCACCGGTCGTAGGCTCAGACCATGGCCAGAGCAGTAGTCCAAATCCTACAATACCGGCGACATGTGCAAGCCAGATCACTAAGGCATGGAAAAAAGGTCAGGAAAAGCCGAGAAGCAGATTACAACAACAATGATGCTTACAAGCCTTTAGGTTTGGATGCTTCTGAGCGGCCCAGCCTGGCGAAGGCAGGCCCATGATGTTGCAAAAGACGTGTGAGGTCAAAGGCGCGAGCACTGAGCCTGGTAACATTAGGACGACCATTGAAATCTCTGACTAGACTGAGCGTACCCGTTCGCAGCAACAAGAACGTGCAAAATATGCCGAACAATGTCGTGTATGCAAATTGCACGACTTGAACAGCGTGTCAATGGCACAGCAAAAAAGACTCGGATGAGTAACCACTTACGGGTCGTAATTGTGGCGCGCCTTACCGCGTCCGAGTTGCGGCCGTAACGATTATAAATGTCCCACCAGTGATGAAGATGGGCTAAAGGGTGCGATCAGACGCAACGCAGCTCAACGAGACCAAATGCACGAACCGATGCCGAAGGAGAGCGGTGCTATGAAGACCAATGCTCCACCACGCCAGCCGCCCAGCAGAACCACGGCCGTAACGCAAGCTCTGAAGTTCAGCTCCTCTGTTACTGGTCCCTACAATGAAGTCAGCGTAAACATACGCATTGTCTTTAGCGAGAAATCTTACGGCAATGTAATTTCTGAATCCGTGCCAATTAGTGAAAAGTCTCAATCCCAGCCACTTGTGTTGAAACGGTAAAAGCGATTGCTCAAGTAATGCAACGTAAAGTGGACCAGTGAAGAGTAAAGGGGTAAGGAGATGTGGAAGCACAGTCTGCGCGTCAGCGCCAAAACCAAGCAGCTGCAGTGTTGTCCGGAACGCGAGTTCGTTCTGCGACGGAGCACAAGAAAAAAATCAGAGTATCAGGTCTTTTGCGACACGCGAATGACAAGCATAGTCGACGCACATCTCGTTTGCACGCGTTCCAGACAAGCCCTCCGACAATCGCGCAGCTCAGGAGCGTGCTCAGGGTAACGGCCGTCAAACGCGCGCGAATGACTTTGGGATCGTTGCGCCACTGCTCGCCCTCTTGCCGCTGCCGCTCCTGCTCGCCCTGCGACGCGTTCGGGTCCGGCGCGGCGAACACGAGTCGCGTGCTCTTGAACAGGTAAAGCGAGCCGACGTAGGATGTTGCAATGAAGCCCGCTACGCCCAGCGAAATGTACGGGTCAAGTGCCGGTGTTGAGAACGGGAGTGCCATCTCGCGACACAAGAGCAACCGGGGCAGTGAGACTTTGTTTCTCCGCACTTTCGCACACCTTGGACCGCTCGAGAGCACGTGCGCCTGGATATCCGTAACCTCCAGGCGAGCTGCATATCAATTTGCCCGTAGGGCTTTAGAATTTGGCGGATGGGCAGACTTCTCTAGCTAGATAATAATTGTATGCATACAGCAGGCCAAGTAAAGGTAACATTGACACAAAAGGCCATAAGCCGTCAGGCTCGTCCACCTACGCTCATTCTATCCAACAACGATCGCGGCTTCGCGTCCACGTCCATCGCATCTCCCGTCGTGCCACTCATTCGAGCCAGCAGGGTCGGTCTCCTCCCCGCGACCGCGGCGCCTCTGCCAGCCACCTGCCTCTGCGCCTGCGCCTGCGGCCGGACGCCCGTTGCCGCTGCCGCCGGTGCCACCGCTGCACCACCGCCAATCCTGTTGAGCAGCGGCGCGCTCTTCGATCTCGGGATACTCTTCCCCACGTCTTCCGATATCTCCATGCCCGCAATGCGGCTCACGAGCGACCCGATCGGCCGTGCGGGCTGCTCGATGCTCGCCCAGCGCGCCGAGTCCGGCCCACTGCCCTCGCTTACGCGCACACGCTTCAGGAACCGCTCCTCCGGCGCGGGCGTGCTGGCGTTGTTGTAGCCGCCGCCCACATTGTTGGCGGCGTTCGCCTTCGTGAGGGCGCTCATGAGCATCCCGACTCCAGGCGGAGGGCGCTGCGTCGCAAGTTGTGGTGAGGAGGGAGGGGAGATCTCGGGGAACTCGAGCTTGCGTTTGCGGGAGGTCGAATCGCTCGGACCGGTTGGCGCAGGTGTGCGGTTGAGGGCGGACTGGGGGTGTCAGACGGGATGGAGACATTCACAGACTGGAGACGTACTCGCAGCTCGCGCAGCGCGGCCCCCGCGAGATTCTTCGGCTCGCTTATGGCTCGGTCACGCAGAGATGTAAGGACGGTTGTCAGGGGAGGAGGTACCCGGACGGATCGCTGCCAGAAATGTCAGCTGTCTTGGTAAGCCGTTTGAGAAATTGCAGACGGACCTCAGAAATGGCATGCGCGACCTGTTCAACGACACTCCAGAACTCCTTTTGCGGAGTCGCAGTCGAGGCATTCAACGTTTGCAACAGCGGCGCAGAGCCAGAAAGCGCAGCATCTCGCTCGGCGTTGCTGGATTGCAATAGCATCTGGAAGTACACGCTGAGCAGACGAGCCTGGACGGTGGGCTCCGTGCGCATAATGTTTTGTGGGATGAGAACGGTTTCCTTAAAGAGCTTGACGGTCGAAGTAGATGGTTTGTCCCTGGTGGACTCGGCAAAAGGCAGGAAGGAGGGATATGTCCAGGGTGTAGGCTTGGCTTGATCGTTCTTGACAGCCTCCCGCATGGGCGCGGTGAGCATGCCTCGCAGATTCGAGAACTCGTTGCTGTCATTTTGGATGCTCTGCCGTGGCAGAAGGAGTTTGTCGATGATGAGAGCGGCGTCCGCTGGTGAGACTTTGGGTAGCACTTTCTTGAGCCCGTCGATGAAGACGCGCTCTGCCTCGTCGTTAGGCCCGCGCAAGACGCTGGTGACATCCGGTTGGGAAAGGAAGAGTTCGATGACTGGTTTACGTAGCGGACCGTCTGCAAAACAGTGGTCGCACATGACTGCGAGAGCGGCTTGAGGTTCGATCTGAACATGGTCAACGAGAGCCTGGGTGACAACTCCGAGCTCGACGGGATCGTCCGACTGGAGCAGCTGTAGCAGTACGTCCGTGTTGCGCTTGGTCCACTTATTCTCTGCGCGCGAGAGTTCGACGATGGCGCGGTAGCCACTCACACGCACGTCCTGGTTCGCATCCTCGCACAAGTCGTACACGCAGTCGATGACCTCGTCCTGCAGCGCGGGAAAGTCCTTGAAAAATGACCGCAGGTTCTCCGCAACAAAGCGTTTAACCGGCGCGTATGGGCTTCTGGTGAGGCTGATCATCCGCTTCAGGATGTCGCGCCGTGCGGGGCTGCGCGGGTTGGACCGGCGTTCCGCTGCGGCCTTTTCCAAGAGCGCGCGCGCCTGAGTAAGTGCGGTGGTGCCGGGGTCGCTCATGGCGGGAGGGAAGGAGACCGAAGACGCGCCATTTCAAACTGCGCTACCGCTCCTCTTCCAAACAGCCGTGCCACATTCCACATCACCCTGCTTGAATGCTCTGAATACGTACGAGACTGATGATACAAGCGTGCTTTACTCGGCGGGCCTCCTGGCTTCTCCCAATCTACACCACAAATATCTGATGACTTGCCCGAGTTCTAGACATTCAGCGCAGTTGTAATTGACGGTCACATGCTGTGTGCGCGTGTCTAAAAGAAGCCTGGATCGGGACTTGCGGTCCCCGGAGGCACTGGGTTATTATGACAGGCCTCGGACCTTGTGCTCGTAATCGCAGTGCTAGCTAGTCCCGGCCACTGAACCCTCATCATATAAACGGCGGACTCTCCGCTCCACTCATGTTCCTTCCTCACTCCCCTCCTTCTCTCACGACATGAACCGTCTCCTCCAGTTTGCCCTCGCACTGGTCTTTGCCTTTGCCTGCCTCTGCGGCGTATTGGCCGCGCCGATGGCCGGTGCGGCAGACGCGCTTGTCCGCAAGGATGGCGATGCTGTCGACCTGCCATTGCTCGTTCGTGACGCGACGGCCATTGACAGCCGGGACGTTTGGGATCCTACAATCAAGGTCCCAAATCACAAGACAGTTTGGCATCGTGGACACACTGTGACCGTCAAGTGGTGAGCAGCTCCCGAAGCTCCCTCTTTCTATGTCCCTGACGGCTGACGTCGTCATTCGCTCGGTCAGGGAGACAAAGGACGCACCGAAGAACATTAGCAATGGTTCCGCCATTTATTTGCGCAAGGGTGATAAAACCTTGGTTGATCGTACGTGCTATTTTGGCGTTGACATTCTTCTTCACTAACGCCGACCGCACACCAGACCCACTTGCAAAGGGATTCGACCTGCGCAAGGGCTCAAAGTCCATCAAGATCCCCAAAAGCATCAAACCTGGCAAGGACTATCGTATCGTCTGTACGTGTGCATCCATCACTTGCAGCCAACCTCACTCACTTCTCCCAATTGTAGTGTTCGGTGACTCGGGTAACTGGAGCGTGGAGTTTACGATTCAATGAACAATTTCACGCGGAATCCGCTAAAGGATGGATTTCGACGCGACACGAACAAACTTATGAACACTTGACGAACATTTGACAATGATCACTGCATGGAATGCTACAACGTCTGTACAAATATAACAGTGACTTGCTCGAGTGGGGACTGCTCAGGAATGTGCAGAGTGTGACAACTTCGCGAACAGTTTCACATGCAACACGTCTTCCCGAACCCAAACACCGCTACAAAGATCTCAATGCATGGAACGTCGGATCAGCTGCCAATATGCGACCTAGACTAACGGACACGTGTCAGAACCTGGAACGCGTCGCTTCGCGGGGACGGGATCCGCCGACCAGACTTTAGACCTTGGCCTTCCGAAATTTTGGTCGGCTACCATGGTCCAAGCCACGACCTCCCCCGCGATCAAAAACGCGCCTGTCCTTGGCCTCGCCGAAGGCAATGGCCAGTTCTCCAATATCCAGCTCGTGGCGGCGCTCCTCGGCGTGCCCTGGGTGCTGAAGCGTCTCCTGCCGCTCGTCAACCGCGGTGGGTTCTGGACCTATGTATTCCTGCTCATCATCACCGGCTGGCCCACCGCCATTTCATACTGGTACATCATGTCGCGCATTGGTGCCCGCAAGAACACCAAGGTGCCGCTGCCTGGCCGCCCCATCACGGACTACATCGACTTCAAGGACCCCGAGCTCACGGCGCAATACGGCGTCCCTGGCAAAAAGATTCCTATCCAGGTCGCCCACGACGCATATTTTGATGGCAAGCTTGACTTCAAGGGTACGTGGCCGCGCTCGTACGATTTTTCGGCTATGTTGCGGTTTGTTAAGCGCCGCCCCCTCTGCAGGCGATGTCCTCGATGTTCTTGAGCAGCGCCATGACTGGGCCTCGTTCGCGTTCACCTTCGAACACTTCAAATATGTTCTCACCCGTCTCATCCCGGACGTCCTCTTCCACACCCAGTCCCAGGACGAGGATCAAGTCACCGAACACTACAACCGTGGCAACGACTTTTACAATTGGTATGCGACGGCTGCTTTGCCAAGGCTGCGACCGTGATCTCATGCTTGCTTGCAGGTTCCTTGGCCCTCGCATGATTTACACTTCGGGTGTCATCCGCAAGCCCGACGCCGAGGAGACTCTTGAGGAGCTCCAGGACAACAAGCTTGAACTCGTCTGCCAGAAGCTGGAACTCACCCCAGGCGATCGCATGCTTGACATTGGCTGCGGCTGGGGTGCTCTCGTCGCCCACGCCAGCAAGAACTACAATGCGGATGTGACTGGTATTACCATCGCCGGCGAGCAGGTCAAGTACTGCAACGACCGTTTGGCCCAGAACGGTCTCACGCAGGAGCAAGCCCGCGTCCTCCACCTCGACTACCGCGACATCCCCGCAGACAAGACCTTCAACAAGATCTCGTGCCTCGAAATGGCTGAGCACGTCGGTATCCGTCGCTACCCCGCCTTCCTCAAGCAGCTATACAACCACCTCGACGATGACGGCCTTGTCGTCTTCCAGGTCGCCGGCATCCGCCCTTCCTGGCAGTACGAGGACCTCACCTGGGGACTGTTCATGAACAAATACGTCTTCCCCGGCGCGGACGCGTCGTGCTCGCTCGGCTGGGTCGTCAGCCAACTCGAGAGTGCCGGCTTCGAGATCAAGAACGTCGACGTGCTCGGCGTGCACTACAGCGCGACGCTCTACCGGTGGTACCTCAACTGGCTGAAGAACAAGGACAGCGTCGAGGGCAAGTACGGCAAGCGCTGGTTCCGCGTGTGGTCGTTCTTCCTCGCGTGGTCGACGATCGCGTCGCGCCAGGGCTCGGCGAGCGTGTTCCAGATCACGATGCACAAGAACTTGAACGCATTCCACCGCGTCAGCGGCATCAAGAGCCATTTCGGTATTTACACTGGACACGAGGGCGGCGAGGGCAAGGGCTTCACGTGCGTTCATTCATTTCAAAATGCAATGACACATAATTTCGTGTACTGACCGACCGCTCGCAGGCCTGTTGTTTGAGGGGGCTATAGTGACACGTCGCGCGTGAAAAGTTACTTAGACGTCACGTTGTAAATGCGCTTCACGAATAGACTACATACTGTTTCGGGCTCCATTTGTAGGCCATGCTGTGATCGAAAAGGTTCCTGACGTGTGAAGAAGGTGAAGTCTTTTTTTTTAAGATGTGGAATTATCTGCTGCCGCCGTCGGCCGACTCTTAGCGACTAGTCTCTCCGGAGTCGCTATATGAGCAGCGACAATTGTCGTCACTGGAAGAAGGTCTGGCGAAATATTCGGGCTGATATCCGAAATTTATCTTCGAACATCCCGCCAACTGTTGTCAACACATATCAGGATCATAGACAGACCCCCCCTGGCTTCCAGCGTTTAATCACTGCAATGCAATACAATTGATGTGAGTTTTGATAGCCTGGAGGGAACAACCTCGTATGAGCTCTAGTCTTTGCACCATGCACCCAGCAAGATAGTGCATCGTTCAGCTGGGGGGAACGAGAATCTTCCATCATCATATTGTACGACCATAACTTGCAGTTCTTTAGATACTTGCAAACTCAGTTGGCGAGCCCACTGTCCGAACGACACCACATCACGAGTCCAGCCCGAGCCGAGGCAGCGGCTTTACGTCCCTCGAATCCATTCATTGCGCGAGCCGCCAGCCGAATCATCTCACTGATTCAAAACCTCTTCCTCGGTGTCGCTTGCAACGGTGCGCCGCGAGAACGTGCTAGCGGCTGTGCGTCCGACCTTCTTGCCCTTGGGCTCGTATTCCTTGGGGTCGGCCGGGTTGGAGATGCGCTCCGAGATGCTCGCGCTGGACGTGCGCGTATGAGCTGTTGGCCGTGCCGCAGCAAGCGACGATGTCGCCGTCGCGCCCCCGGCTGGACGCTGGGCCCTTAGTCGGCCGCGGGCCACGCACGACGCCGCCAGACCCGCTGCGGTTCAGACCGGCACCGGCGGCGCTGGTCACAGACGGCGAGACCGGGATCGGCTTGTTATCGTCGTCGGCGGGCGAGGCGGATGTGGGCGAGGTCTCCGTCTCCGGTGCGAGGTTTGGAGACGCCACGCGCTCTGGTGTAGGCGGCTGGATCGTCAGGCCTTCGTCCTCGTCCTCGTCAACAGGCTCTGCAAAGTGTAGTGGACGGGGCGGAGGTGCGTTCGGGTCCGCGGGCTGCACGGGCTGCGCGGGAGCAACCTGCGGTGGAGGTGGAGGTGGGGCAACGGTGGTTGCAGACGATGGCGCCTCGGGCAGCGGCGGAACTGGTGGGTGCCCTGCCGATGCCGAGCTGTCGCCCCTCCCACGGGACGCATTACGCGAATGCGAGATCTGCTGGTAGGCCTGCTTGGCGTCCAAGCCCTGCGCGCTGAGACGGCTGCGGCTCATGCGGACGTCTATAGGTGCAGTACGTTTCTTGGTTGGGACAGGGCGCTCCGAGTCGCGCTTCTTCTTTGTGATGGTTGGCGGCAAGGTTTCAGTGTAGTGCTTGAGGAGGTCGAGGAAGAAAAGCGTTGGGTGGCGGTCCTGGATGCTCATTTCCGTCTCGACCTTGGGCCTGACGATGGTGCGTCCGACAGAAAGAGCAAGTTTCGTCAGATAGACCTCCTTGTCTTCGTCTACGCTTGCCGTCTTCTCGATCAGCCTAAGATAAAGTATGAGCTGTTGTCCACAAAGACGTGCGATGCACGTACTGGTTGAGATGCTGAATAAACGCATCCAGAACTTGAAGGTGGACCTTCGGGAGACGGTAAAGGGCGTTCTTGATGTCGTCGATGTGAGCCAACGTTCCAGTTTCCTCCGGTTTCGAGTCCGCGCCGACTAGAACAACCGCAATCAGCACATGCTACCGCAGCAGAGGTCAGTTCTAACGCACCAGACGGGTAGATCTTACGAATCTCGTCCCAGCCTTCCCACGTTGCGACCGGTTGGCTAAGTTCCAGGAACCAAATCTTGATGGTACCAGCGATAACCGGTGCATCGTATTTGTCCAGAAGCTCAGCCGGAATCGGCGTGCCAGCAGGCAAAGCATTGATGTTCTCGCGGAGGTGGTGGATGGCAGGCAGGGGAACGTCGTAGATCCAGGACTTGCGGCGCTCTGTACGAATATCAGCATGTGCAATTCTCCTCGAGGTATGAGTGGCATACGGTCATCGTCTCCCATCTTTGCATAGGCAGCTACAAGGCCAGTGAGGAGGTCCCGGAGCACAGGAGGTATCGTGTCCTTGGGGCCATCCGCAGCAGCACGGACGGCGTTCCAGCCGCCCTCTCCAGCCCAACTGGTTAGATCGATGCCAAAAACAACATCCGCGACAACATGTGAGGCGCTCTCGAACACCTGCGGCGATGGACGGAACGGGCCGGTGCGGTAGCGCTCGATGAGCGCAACGAGGTCGTTCTCCGGGCGGAACGAGTTGACGAACTCGTTCGAGCGCTCGATCGCGTCCTTGAGCGCCGGGTGCAGCGCGCCGAGCGCCGCCTGGTACTGCCCGAGCACCGTCTTGACCGCGCGCAGCCGGTCGCGCTCCCACGTCTGCAGCGTCTTGAGCGTCTCCTCGACGCGCGCCTCGAGCGCGAGGCGCCGCCGGTCGAGCCCGCGCACCGCGACACGGTACGCCTGGCTCGCTTCGAGGGCCTCCTGCCGCGCGCGGACGTATGGGGGCTCGGTGGACCCCGTGCTCGCCATGACGCTCGAGACAAAGTTCGCCAGCGTGCCCGAGCGCTTGGCGATGCGAGCAGAGAACGGCATCGCGGTTGCATCGTCGTTGGGCGAGCCGATGACATCCGCGTGGCGCGTCACCGTATTGTTGCCCAGGTCGAATGCCTTTGCGCGGAACTGAAAGTACGCCTCGGGCGAGTTCTCGAACTTGTTGCCGAACTCGCCAATGCGACGAAGTGCGCTCTCACGTTCGGTGAGCTCGCGTGCAGCCTCCTCGGCGACATCGAGGTTGCCCTTGAACTCGGGGACGTTCTCGACGAGCCAAGTGGTGAACTCTTCGCCAGAAAACACGTTCTGGTATTCACCGATGATGGGGAAGCGGACAGCGCGCAGAGGAAGGCGTTGCTGTGCCTGCAACAGTAAAGCAGACACAGCCGCAGGCTGGAAGGAGACCTCTGCCAAGAGAATTGGCAGAGGAGGCGGGGGAATGAGGTTGGCAGTTGTAGGGCTGGTGATCCTGGCAGGTGGCAAAGCAGGTGACATGGGCGGGGGGCTCATGGGTAGAGGAGACGCCGGATGCTCATCGACAGCCTTGCCCTTGCCCTTGTCAAGGATCTGAGTGGGCGTTGTTTCGGTTTCGTCCTTCTCGCTAGCCGGAGCGGAGAAAATAGGTTTTTCAGTCGGGCTTGTTGCGGATGCGGGGGCATCGGACTTCTTGTTCTGGAGTTCAGCGAGTCGTTGTTGAATACGCTCTGACACACTGGGCGTGCGTTGAACGGTACCGTGGGATTGGTTAATCTTGGGCGAAGCTGTGTACGGGTCGTTGCTGGGCGCATAGTTGGGCGCGAATTTGGCACTGTGGCATGGTGAGATGGGCGATAGAACGATCAGAGCTCGACCTACTCATCCTCAGCTTCGTCGGCCTTGCGAGTCTTGTCGAGGTACTTCTTCTTGAGCTTGGTGACCTAATCGACAGACAACTTTAAGTTACAGCGTCCACAAATGTGTGGAAGCAAAACCCTTACATCTGAAACCCCATCTTCGTAGGCTAAAAGCCAGCCATTGAGCATGTCATCCTTGCTGGCGCGCACACGCTCCTAGATTCGGGCATGAGTGCGGTGCACACGGGGTAAATTGGCCATGGCCGCACCTTATGCGCATGTGCCCACTCTTCGAATGGGTCAGCGACGGTGGTGTCGAGCTCTTTGGCGAGCGTAAGGTGTGCCTTGCCCTGTACGGTGGACTCTTGCTGAAGGCAACGGAAGCTGACGAGCAGCGATGCGCCATCGTCCGCGCCAAAGCCACGACCTACAGCCAATCGCTAAGCACTCACCGCAGCAGCAACACATGAGACAGCGTACCGCGCGGACCGGTCGGGGCCGGACTGGCGAGTGCGTTGCCGAGCGCGCGCTCTGCTGTCGCGCGAGCCTGCACACAAGCGATGGTGAGCGCGATTATCGAGGTTGCGCGGAGTGACGCACGCGAATCAGATTGACCACCTCATCGTTCTCATCGGCACCCTGCAGAGCACATATATAAGTTCAACCAAGCAACAGCCGCGCACTCAGCAGGATCAGTACCTGCTCGAGCTTGGTGTACACCACTTGCAGCCCCTTGCGATAGTCCTGCGACCAGAACGAGTTGCCGAACGTGAGCGGTAGCGACAGCACGGGCATTTTGTAGACACGCCGGTGGGGACCCGAGGTCGCTTCACGAGCGCGGAAAGTACGGAGGCAGTAATAAACTCCACGACGTGGAGGAGGCCAAGTTTAGGAAACCCTTTTGACTCCGGCTCAGCGCGAACAGTCACAGCCTCGGCTCACCGCTCGCATCTTGTCAGAATCCGCATGGTCACCGGTCTGAGACGGGTTTCAGGGGTGTATTCTTTTTCGCGTCTACTGCACACTTTACATCTTCTGAGCGTGAAAGTACACTAGAACCGCTGTCTGTAGGTCGCGCCACTGTATCATCAACAAGTGTGAGCTGCGCATGGTCGCGAAGAACCAGACCGCAGTATAAACCCTAAACCTTCGTCAAGTTGCATAGCCCAGGCGGGTAGTCTTGAAAGCTGCTGAGCATCGGAGTCTCCGGCTAAATTCAGTAAACACAACCGTCCTCAGCAAGTGATTGTGGTGGCTGCCTGATGCTGGCAAAAGTTAAGGAGTGGCAGTGTCGTAGTTTGCCATCACCAAACGACCCCTCCGCAGCTCCTGCTGATAACTGGAGACTCGAGTTGTCACCGGCGATGTTGAGATGGTATGCCACCGCGCGCGCGCTGAAGCCCATTGCGATGATCGACAAGATGCTGCAGTCTTCGCAGCAAAGCCCTCCCTACGACTGCTGCTGCTGCTGTGCCGACATCTTGGCCGCCTTGAGCGCACGGTAGTGCGCGATCGCCTTTTCGCGCTCAAGCTCCATCATCCTCGCCTGCGCCGCCGAGACGACGCCCTCGGCCTTCGAGCTCGCCTGCGACCCAAGCTTTGCCTTTAGCCTCGCCGAGAACTTGTCACCAGCAAACGTCGGCGGCGCCTGGACGACGTCGCGCACCCGCTTCGTCGTCGTAGCAGTGGCAAAGTCCTTAATCGGCGTAGGCTCGGGTGACGAGCTAGGCGGTCGCTCCTTCTCTGCTGCTGCTGCTGCTGCTGCTTTCGAGTTGGCATCTTTGCCGCCGCCGCCCTTGGTTGGCTGCTTGGGTTTGACATCTGCTTTGCGCGCCGTAGTGCGCGCAGCCTGGAGATTGGGCCGTAGGTGATCCTCCACACGGCGATTAAAGTGGCCCATACTCTCACCAGGCTGTCACAGCAGAAGAGTCAGAATACACATGTACAACCGGGTCCGACACACGTACCTTGATCTTGAGTTCGAGCTCGCCCTTATCGACTTTCCGCCGCTTCTTGACTGGCCCATCGTCATCCTCGCGCGCGCGTTTCTTCATGTCCTCGCGATACTTTTGCTGCACAGATGCAGCGTTTATGATCCGTGCCGCGCCTTTCGGGATCTCTTCTGCGTCGAGCTTGAGCGAGCTGGGTGCGAGGTTGCGGCCGCTGGGACGGAAAAAAAAACTTCTTCAGTGCCATCGAAATGTATATATGTATATATGTATATATGTATATATATGCGGTCTTCACGAACCGCTCGGTGCGCTCCTGTTGACGGACTGAGCGTTTTGCCTTCTTGTGTGGCATAGGGTAAAGTGACAGCGACGGGAAGTCAAGACGGAAAATCTGACTTCGAAACCGCGATTTCGTTCCTTCGCAATTCTTCTAACTCCAAGAATGCTGACTCAAGTTTCAAATATATGATCGAAAACACATTATTGACTTTATTGTTTTGCTTTTGTATCTCTCTATATTCTTGGTGCGCTCTCATTGCCCATGGGCACTCAGCTGGAACTCGATCAAATCCTGCTCCTCCACCTGGGCACTACTCTCGTCCACGTGAAGCGCCGCGAACCTATTCCAGACTCGACGCGCCGCTCCAGTTACAATACAGACCATCATAAACGTCGCACAGACCGATGCGAGCACACTCACGACTAGCGCAAAGACGGCATCAACGGACGCTGCTATGCCTTGGACTGAAGACACCAGCGCGCTGATGGCGACGAGGTTGGCCGCAAGCTTGGGTTCTGCGAGAGTGGTGACGACGCCGTGGATGAAACGATGAAAACGATGTTTCCTGCATAGAGAGCTCAGTACGATGAACACAATGTGGACTGAGGAGCTCACTTGTTGGAGTGTAGGAGCGGCAACGCGGTCGAACGAAAGTGCTCTGCTGTGACGAGGGTGTCGATGAAGAAGCTTCGCTGCGTGATCTGCGCGGCTCCCTTGTGCACTCTCAGGATGTCTTCCATGTGGCCCTGCGCTACAAGGGGATCTACACCCGTCAATACTGTACGTATCGGGATGATACCGAAGACGAGCGCACTGGTGCCAGATCGACATCCACCAACCTTCCACGCGGTCCAATTCGTGATGAGCGTAAACTTGTTCAACGACGACGGCCGTTCAGCGCGCTTTCGGAACGCCAATGTCGACGACGCTCGGTCGATATGCCACTCGAAGCGAACACCGGGGTAACGATGGCGCAGAAAGATCGTGGAGACACTGCAGCCGGCACCTTCTACCATTTCTTCTTCTCCGTGGCCAGTGATCCACGGGGCTTGGAAAGACGTGAGTTTGCAAGTTGCTGCACAGACGAGATGGTTTCTGACCACTACGGGAGAATGCAGACAGGTACCTCAATGCGGCATCCGAGTCCTCTACCTCTTCCGCGCCGAGCGTAAGCGGCTCTGTATGAGACAACGATTATTAGGCGATCCAACCTAGAATAGCGCGGCAATTGCGTACCGAGGCTATCGGCAATGAGCAGGTTTAACTCCTCTAGAGCCGTAGTCCCCGCACACCGTTCCTTCGCCAGTGTCTCCAGCTCGTATCGGGTCACCCTCACGGAGGACCCCGCAAAGCACAGCACCAGATCTTCCTTCTCCTCATAATAAACCGCCGATGATGCAGTCTGGCGTGCACACCATGAAGCGGGTCTTCAGAACTAGTAGAGATGTGATGGAACTTACGGTTCTCCGGGGCCAATGCATCTCGAGGCTCATACAAGGATTGGGAGGCCAAGTTCCCAGTGCGGAGCCTGCTCGCCACTCGCTGAGACTCTGCGGTTCAGAAAGGAATGGTGAGGTGTTGAGAAAAGCGACGAGCCGCGGTTCCCGTCCGCAGGTCAAATCAGCAGCCGAACTGAATGTAACTGTGTGTTTCGCGAATCGCTATAGTAGGCCCAAGCCCGTTTCCATGGCGATTTTGAATACTTGCAGTCTACGTTCAAAGTTCGCGCAAAGCATCGACCGCAATGTCCGCAAGCCAGCAATAGAACCGTTAACTGTCCGACGTTGACACTTCTGGCAGCTGCAGCGCAAACGTCCTGCACGGCAGTAAATCTTGTGAATTGTGACGCCCACAGCTGTAGCCCAGAAGCTCGAGAGGGTCGCACTTGTCAAACACGAGCCCACAGCAAATCAAATAAGTCGATGGTTTATAGACACCATTGTCGCATAGTTGTAAGGAAACAGAACCAGCTGTACATTTCTGCAAAGAAAAGTGAGGCTTGAGAGGGTGAAGTGCGGGTTCTTCCGCTGCGCAGAAAATCCGCTCTTGACACTTGCCTCATTGCCTGCGCCTGTCAAATACCGCCACATGGCCGTGCACGTACAATTATGTCTTTGAAGTACTTCGAATTCGCGCTCGCGCGGGTAGCTCTGCCAATATGTTTACTACGGGCAGTTTCTTGACAGTGGAATGCGGCGCAGTAACCTCCGGCGTAAGTTAACTTCATCCCCAGTACCCTAGCGCTTCGGTCTTATAATAGGTTGCACCACCGCTTGGAGCACGAATGAGGTATTAACGCTAAGTTATCCGGTTCATGCCCGATGCTGCGCAACGAGCGGCGCGGGGCCTGAAGAAAGCACAAGAGGTTAGTCGGCCCGGGAAGGGTCGTCTCCCTCTTGGCTCTCATAAATACCTGCCGGCGAGCTAAGGGGCAGGGGGTGTGTCCTTCTTTCCTCCCCGCCCGTACCTTGTTGGTTACTGCTGTGCTGCACGTGTGCTGCACGTTACCACCTCATCCACACCACCCGACCTCTGTCATTCTTTACTGCACTGGGTGTAGCTTCCCCCTTCCTCCCACTCTTCCATCTCGTGTCGAACATGAAGTCCATCATCCTTTCTTGTGTCGCGTTCTGTCTCTCCGTCTCGCTGGTCGGTGCACATGGCACTGTTGGAAGTATGTGGCAAAGAACTTTCTCTACCACGTCCAATGTCTCACGCACGGAACACCCGCACTCTTTCAGCTTTCACCGCCAACGGCAAGACTTATATCGGCCCACAACCCCGCAGCAATAGCAACCTCAACTCGCCCGTGCGCGAGATCGATACATTGAATCCCATCACCGACGCAAACAGCGGCTCCATGGCGTGCGGCCCTGGCGCCAAATCCTCCGCCAAAGCCGTCGCGGATGTCACCGCCGGCTCGTCCGTCTCGTTCACCTGGACCGCCGGTACCAGCCAAAAGTGGCCGCACCGCTGGGGACCTATCATGCTGTATGCGTATCAGTGCCCCGGCGACGCCAAAGACTGCGCCCCACCGTCTGGTGCAGAGTGGTTTTTGATCGACGCAGCGGGCTTTGACGATAATGCCAACGAGGTGCCCGCCGGTGGAGATCCAGCACGTTCGGGCTGGGTACAGGACAGGTTCCGCGCAAACATGTCGGTGCCGGCGAGGATTCCAAAGTCTATGCCCAATGGCTCTTTCTTGTTGCGACATGAAATCATCGCACTGCACGTCGCTATGGACCGCGGTGCAGAGTTTTACGTGAGGTATGTGTCTACCTACTACTTCTCCAGCATGATTATGCACAGGGCGACCAAAAAGCTAACCAACTGATTCTGCAGCTGCACCCAGGTCAACGTCAGCGGAGGCTCGAGCAAGACGGCCAAGGACCAGGGCGCCGAGCTCGTCAAGTTCCCCGGCGCGTACAATCCGTCTGAAAAGGGACTCCGCGTGAACGTTTTCGACAATGGGTTGAACAAGAACAACTATGTCATGCCGGGTCCGAAGGTGTTCCTCGGAACTGGAAACACCGATACCGAGCCTGCCTCCTCTTCGTCCACTGCGGGGAACGACACGCCGACATCGACCAAGTCTTCAACGAACAAGCCGACTGGAACCAAGTCCGGGTCGACCTCATCTCCCACGACGACGCGCCCCTCCCGTTGCAAGGCCAAGCGCCACGTCGTCCGCTCTGGCGTAGAAAGCCGCGTCGTGCACATGCGCAGCAGGGCACGGCGCAACATGATCGACTCTGTGCATTCCTGAAGCCTTTGGTGCTTTTTGGGGGTCTCCCCCCTTTCTTCCTTTCCTCCCGATACCTTACTATACCTTCTCGTTCTCACACCCCAAGTTGACTCTGGGCTACGAAGAGGTCTTTTTCAGGCTTTCTTCACTGTTGTTGTGGGTCTCATGCATGCATGCCTTGACGACCGACCGATTTCATGACCTACCTGCTGTTTCCGCGCCGAGCGCAATCCTTTGTATTTTTAGATGTAGTGAATGCGACATTGATGCTCGCTGTTTCATCCTCGCGCAAACGCGCAACGCGCAACGCTTGCCTCGGTTGATTATAACTTATCGAAAGCTACCGGAAAGCCGCCGGCGAAATCTTTGATCTCTCTCTTGCCTTCTCCTCATTTAGGCATACAATGGGCCGTAGCGCAAAATTACACAAGCGAGGTGTACGTTGAGATGTCTAAATCACGCGCACGCTTTGCTCAGTTACAAATGCCTTATAGCCAAAATCAGCACATACAACCGCAGCAAAACCTCGTACCAACGCCGATCGCGAGGCCGCCGCTGCCGCTGCCGCCGCCGATCCCAAAAACAAACAACAGCAGCGCGACGGACAGAGCGTGTCATCGATGAAGGACAGGCAGCGTAAGGCCCGCGCGGCGCTTGAAGACTTGCGGCATGGCAAAGAGGGACCGGTTCTCGCGGGCGTGGATTACCTCGCACTTGCTCATGGTGGACGGAGAAAGGCTACTGCGGAGGCCAGCAAGATGTTACGGCTGCGCGCGGAAGGCGAGATGCTCTACAATGTCGATGCTGTTGCGGATATGAAGCTGCAATGAGGCTGGCTTTTTTCCAGTCATGGACTATTGGTCAACAGGAACTACTGCGCCAACCATGTCGGCCGCTTGAACGACAGTATGCGCATGCAACGTCATTATTGTGCAGATCATGACAGAGCTCGCCCGTTAGCAGTGGTCGGTCAGGAAGCGTTGCCGAAGCTTTGCGAAGGACCTTGTATGGCGCGCAACGAGCTTCATGTGCAAGGCAACGACCATGACTATTGTCCAGGCTCAGATACGGCACAGACAAGCGATGCCCCTGTATATCTCATTCCTATATACTCACACATGACAGCTTATATCTTCAGGTGTTCTGCAAGCTCGAGGAATCGTGACCACCGCCCGTCAGCTGCCCATGAGATGCTCTGGTCTGGATGCAGAGTCAAAGCCTGATCTGGCTCGCGTGTTTGCAGCAGCGCCTCTCGAGAGGCAACGTCCACCGCTTGCCACCAGTTCTTTGCAATGTCCAATTCGTGGCGGGTCAGCATGTCAGGTCGCAGGCGCCACATAGCCGCGTCTGTCCCATGAGTAACAAGTCCTGCAGCACTCGACAATGAGTGGCGGTTTGGCGTATGTATCAGCCCAAACACACGAACCTCGAGGACGCAGCGCTGGAGGCGTCCACTTGATGTGGTAACGAACGAATGGAAATCCAGATGCCTGCAGATCTCGAGCCAGCAGCCTGACTGGAACGTAAACTGTTCTCGCCAAATGGAATCAAATTCCAAACGACACAGCATTGCTCACACCTTGGTCTCTCACCTTGCCCGTCGCTCAGGATCTCTCCAAAATGCTTTGCACACTCCTCCGGCGTCGCATCGTTTGGAAGAACCGGATACTGCTCCACCAAACGCCCAACCATATCTTCAGGGTAGTACCGTGCAAGTTCTTTTGACACATCCTGTGGCGTTGCAATGGGGTGTGCAATCGAGTATAGGTACCACTCCTCTGAAAGGTCGCCCAAGACGACGAGGTTGACACCATGCGCTTTGAGACCTGCGGCAAAGCCGCCGCCGCGTTGCCACTCCATGGCACCAGGGTGCATCCATTTTCCGTCACTGGTCCCTCTGAATGTACTCATTCCTGGGCCGAGAGCTTCGGCGTCGATGTCGTCAAGGATGCGTTGGGCTGGTGTACGGGTCGGATCTGAGAGTTGTTCAAGCGCGTCTGGGCTAGGCTCAATGGCAAGCGCGCCTAGAAGCGCAAGATACTGTGCCTGTAGCTCTTGTGGCGTCTTGGGGTTTAGCCTGCAGGGGGTATAATCAGCAAGTGCACTTTACTTCTGCAAGTATGACCACATACAGGAGTGCGTTGGACATGAGAATGGCACTATGAAATGGCGCCTTGACACCTAAAGGCAAGCGAGAAGCATGGTGGAGGAGCTGGTGACACGAATGCGCCCCTGTCGGTCCATGGATCAGTCACAGCTCGTCTGATTACAATAGCAGCCTGTATCAGAGTCACCAGCTGAAAGTCCGAGGATCTGGACGTCAGTGGGATCGCCACCGAACGCGGCAATGTTGTTCTTGATCCATAGCAAGGCGAGCCACTGATCTTTGAAGCCGAAATTTCCGGCCAGCGGAGGATCTTGACTGGCGAGAAAGCCAAAGACGGACAGCCTAGCTGGGCGTTCAGCGCTTTGGAATGAATCATCTTAGGTTGGACAGCTTGGCGCACCTATAACCGATATTGACCCAAACCTCGTGTCTATCGATAGCAACATGCTGGGACTGCGACCCTATCCCGTGTGGAGATCCGAACTGGAGAAAGCTAGGATGAAGATCAATGAATGACATTTGCCGAGAATCTAAGCACCTACCCTCCATGAATATAGACCTTGACCGAAAGACTTCCTAGGTGTTGGTCAAAGCCAGGTGGTGCCACGATGTTAACGAAGAAGCTTGAGCAGACATCAGCAATGGGGTCCCTGTAGCTTCACATGACAATCAGCCCACGGATCCTCGGTCGGCTCTCCACGACCAAGCTTGTCCTCAGGATCAACACCTGCCGCTTGACCATCGTTCATTGGTTGTGCGGCGTCTAAGGTCTGATATAAGCAAAGCGCGCATGCTAAAGCCACCACCAACTTGCACAACTTCTCATAGACGAACGGAGTCGATGGATATCTATAATCTGCCGGCAGCGGTTGCGCGTCTGTGAAGCGAGGCGTCGAAAGAGCAAATGGAACCTCTTCGATCGCTTAACACGCTTTTGCAATTGCTCAGACTGGCATTCGCACCGAGAAAGACCGCAGCACCATTGGGAGCCGTTCCGCCAGTCACGGTGCCAAAGCGCGTAGCCGCGGTAACAGGCTTGCCAATCCGTGCAAGCTGCTCGGGAAGATGCTCGTAGCCAGTGTCTTGGGGCATGACGTGAGGAGAGATCAAATTCAGACGGAAACGAGAGGGAGAAGGCAAGTGGCGTCCTGCTTCGACGGCATCCCACGGCAGCCGACACGGTTAATCGACGAGGCCACGACGAATGTATCGATGATTCAATTTCAGCACAGTGTCTGAGTAAGGGACAGATTGACTGACCAAAGGTATAAGTTGTAACCCAGTAAGTCACGTAAGCTCACTTACTCGCCGTTCCGGGGACGCGGACAGATCTAATACAGCCTCCTGAATTCTTGACTTTACTCTGAATCGGTGCTGCGACCCAGCCGGATACAAAGCCGCAAGTCAGATTCCAGGTTCGTGTAGCAAGATTCAGTCACTCAGAATGCGTTGCACAGTTCGAAAATGTGATCCGAGCGTTGTTTGCGGAGACGAAATTGGGTCGTTCAGCGTCTCTAGTGGAGAAGGCGTGTAGTCTGGGGAGAATGTCAGCAGGACAGCCAAAAGAACCGCCGCCATTGAACTCCGCGTTTCGATCTTCGGTCTCCTACCTCCACGGGATGACTCTCGCATGCTTACCGCCTGACACCTGCTGAACTAGCTTCTGCCACATGACTGTCTTTTTTGTCGGCCCCACCTAGGCTTCGTGGCCGAATATTCATCCCTACAGTCCTGACATCGTCAATAGACGCACCTTGCTAACTATATCCCACACTCCTACTGTGGCCGAAGCAAATTGCATCCGCAAGAAGCATCAAGCATGTACAAGGCGATGAATGTGGTCGCGTGAGATGGTGGCTCCAAAGCTCCTGCACCCACTGGTGACCGCATACTTGAACGTAACACCAGGTATTCCTGGCCGAACAGCTGTGTCACCACTCCAAGTATAAAACCCTGCAGCCTGGTCGTTGTGGCTAGCTCCAAGCCCCAGTAATTGTGCTCGAGCTATAACGACCTATCATGCACCGTTTCATTTACTTCGCTCTCGTCTTCGTACTCGCGACGATCTATAGCGTCGCCGCCGCACCTCTGGCGGTCGCTCGTGATGTCTGGGTCCCGCACATCGAGGTTCCCAACGCAGACACCGTCTGGACGCGCGGCACAACTGTGACTGTCGAGTGGTGAGGATGCTCCAATGACGGGCAATCGTGGCGAGCGCTCATACCCTGACTAGGGCAACAGACGACGCACCGGATAACATCAGTAATGGCGCAGCCATCTACCTCCGCAAGGGTAACAGCACATTCTTAGGTGGGTCTCTCACGTATACTCGCGAGCCGTCAGGTGCACGAACGCTAACTGTTTTAAGCAGACCCGCTTGCGACTGGCTTTGACCTGCGTGCTGGTCAGTACCCTGTTGAGCTTCCCGACACCCTTGAGCCGGCCAGCGACTACGTTATTGTCTGTGAGTATCTGCACAAACAGCTTACACGTCCTCGTTCAACTGACGATTATTCCTTTGCAGTGTTTGGCGACTCAGGCAACTGGAGCGATGAGTTCACGATTAATGCTTGAGCATGCTGGCGTCGAAGTTTGGCGACTGAGGACAAATTACGAATCTGTAAGCTACTGTACTCGTTACGGACAATCTTCACCATGGACAGTTGTACGAGATGTCCGTAGCAAAGCGCAATGAAGTAGTGTTTCGAATCATTCCGGGATCTTCCACGCGTTATGAAATCCGAACAGGCTTAGGGGCACTGTGACGTCAGCGCTCACAGTAGTTCAGAGTCTGCAATGAAGCCAAGAATTCATCCGTTGTTCATGTATGGATGTGAGTAGTTATACAAATCAGTCAACCTTCAAAGTTTATAAGTGCGTCACGCGAAGTATACTGCCTGCCAGGATGCGGGTGTTCAGCTGGGCATGCCTCCACCTGCGAGTCCGAGGCTGGTCAGAGCTCCCTGCTCGTTAAAACAGTGTAATAAATGGTCGGGCCGCCACAAGTTACGCAGATAGCATACGTTAAATGTGCGAGTGTAAATTTGCATTGTGAATTGCAGGATTGAAGTGGGAGAGTTTAATTCGTGAGTGGGAAGAGGTAGGCTGATCAGTATTACTTCTTGGATCGGCGCATGAGACTCGCAATCTATACGTAGACGTTAGTCATAGATATGATGCGTGAACAGGGGTGTTGTACGCACTGCGACAGCTCCAACAGCGGCAACGCCGCCCAACAGGGCCATGCCGATGTAGCTTTCTAGAAGCTGGTTAGTGCCATGCGGTGTCCGCAAGGCGCACACGCACCCCGCGTATCGGCTCTCTCGATCAGCTGCAACAGGCTCTGAGCCTGCATGTTGTTTGGTTCCTTCTCAAGCAAAAGTGCTGCATATTGTCGGTCAGCACTCCAAACCGCGTCACATACGCTGAGACACACCGTTGAAGTCGCGGGCCTCGCGATAATTCCTCATCTTGTAGTGGCCAAGAGCGAGATAGTATAGGCACTCTCGCCTTCTGGTTGGCTCCTGGCGAAAGATGTCTGCATGGCACGAGGATGAATGAACGCAACCAACACGTGCAAAACGCGGCACGCGCACCGGAGAGCAGCTTGACGCCTTCAACCTGATCATTGTGCTGAGGGCTTTTGACAAGGCCCCAAGCATAGTTAAACCGTGTCTGCACGCTGACGTGTTTCTGCCCGGTTTCCTTCTCGTACTGAAGACGCAATACCTTGCCAGCCACATCCCCTCAGTAACCCAACACGCGATAAAAGTGACAGCAGCGGACCTCGAGCTCATCGTAAGAAAGAGAAACTTCTGCCTCAGCGGCGTAGGGAAGATCCAGCGAGGGCATCTTGAATTCGCAGGTGATGGTATGCGGTTAAAAGGATGACGGAGGTCGAACGGCTCGAAAGCGGCTTGCATTCCCAGCCATACCTACCCGGAACTCAGTGCAGCCAGCACTCATCATCAAAAGCGCAGAAACCTTTAGAGTTGGCCCAAAGGATATACTTCTAAGGAAATAATCTCCTGTATTGCATCTGCGGGTTTCGAGATTTTGTTCGTGACAGCACGAGGCCTACATCTCGATCTACGGCGAGCCTGACTCGGGTTACTGAGACAAGAAACAGCATGTCGTTCGTGCGACATTTGCGAGTTGGAGCTAGGAGAATCCGAGGATTCAACTATCTAAGCTACAGTGACCACATAATCGCTCACAGCTCGTGTCGCTTGCGCAAGGCCCGCCGTGTCCTATGCAGGCCTGCCGTGGCTACCCAGCGCTGCAGCACCCATATTGGCATAAGAAAGGCGGTCTATGTTCGGTGTTCGGTCTGGCTTCCAGGTCCTGGGTATTTTGCTATCACTCAACGGGCTTACTCTTCTAGTCCCGTAGAGAAGAGCTGCTGTTCGGCCGTTGCTGACCCTTCTCTTACCACATCTGTCAGATTCGGCGCAGAGGAGCTTTGCACGGCCGTGAATACCAAAGTCGTCAGGCCCGACGCGCGCTGGGAAGGTGGTGAAGTGATCCTTGCACGTCATTGCCGTCTCTTGAACCCCCCTCCCCTCGATCTGGTACTTCTCCGTGATACCTTCCTGTTACATCTAAGATGCCTCCCTTATAGGCTCAACGAGTGTCCATCGTACTTCAGGCAGCTAATCCGTACTGTCGCAAGGCTTCTCCTAGCGATCCTGTATCGTTACCCTCTGAGTTCTCGGCTATAACCATATACTGATTATTCTGTGACGAAGAGCTGGAGGATGATAGCGCGCTGTGATTGTTGCATTCAATGGCTGTCTAATGTTCTTAGTGCCATCCGATTAGATGCTCTGCGCTTGACTTGAACCTCCGATGTTCTCGAGACATTCCGGCCATTGCCCTAAGGCGGCCGCGCCAAGGCACAAAGTGGTTTGTGAACTGCGATGGTGCCAGTGGGCCGAAATGTCGAGTTGAGAGCTTCCATGCTGCAGAATCTGTCGCCATCAAGCCAGGCAATCTGGTCAGGCGAAACGCTTAGCCACAACCGTAGCAGCGGCACGTCAGGAAACGTGGAACAGGTTGAAAGTGATCCCCCTGAGAATTCTAGATGCCGTTTATCGAGTTTGTCATGACTTCGGGTGCCACTTCGGCAGCAAGGGATGTTAGGTGGAGAAGGCTTAGAGCTCCGTCACGGCCCTTGGCCAGTTCCCAGCCGCACCCGACACAACCGGTCACGGCAAGCTACTTACCCGACACTTATGGCGATTTTTTGTCATCCACCTTCCCGCCGCTGACATGCTCCACGTGTTCCATCGAGTCTGCAAGTGATACCCGTGATTTTGCCAGTGTTGGACCGCACCGAGAGACCGCTGCTGAGCATTGCGGCTGTAGGGAGGGCTGGTCAGGTCGCCGTCGTCTGTGATCTGTGCCTCAGTTTTGACGAAATGCCATTATAAATGGCGAGCTTACGCTGGCGCACTCTAATCCAGAACGTTGCGTTCTCGCCTCAACCATGCCGTCGAGTGTTTCAGACATTGTAAAGGCCGTCACCAATAGCAGGGAGGAATACCAGCCGACGCTTGGATGGGATGTTGTGGTGAACTACTCGTCCGTCGCATCTTCTTGACTGCGCTCGCCCTTGCTGACAGTCTCATCGCAGCGCCAAGGAGATCAATAAGCTGTTGGAAGCGTCTTACAAGAACGACACCACTCCTGGCCATTTGAAACGTTTGTCGGTGTGAGTTTATGTTGCATGAAGCTGCTCAGTACCTGTACTGACATACCCAGGCCTGTCACAGGCATGAACGAAGATGGCGACCCATACGAGATCAAGTACAATTTCGACATTGCGCCTCCTCTCATCCAGTTCGAGGCATTAGGTTCAGCACCGTACTGCTCGCTTACCTTCCACATCAACGGAGGAACCGTCGAGACTTCCAAGAAGAGCTGGGCGGTTACTGCTGGCGTCTACAAGATCGTGGTGTCGAACCTCTCGCTTGCCACTATGAGCGGTGCGGAGGGTGACGAGCCTATTCCTATCGAGAGCAAGAAGCCTTTTGACTTCCCGAACGATCGCCCAGGTGTTGGGGTGGTCACGCTCGACCTGAAGGGCTCTGTAGAGAAGATGATCGTCAAGGTATCTTCTACACCCGGATCCGACCCGCCTCACGTCCCGCAAATCGACAATCATCTTGGAGATCTTCAGCAGAAGATTCTAGAGTACTTTGTGGATCCTGAGAGAGCTACGTCCATCCGCTATCATCTGGCACGCGTCGACTCGACACCGCCGCCCAAAGGGAGCGTCTCGCTCGTTCCCAAGAGCTTCCGCTTTGCCACATACTCCCTGGAATCAGATCCAGATGCTCCAACTATTCTATCCATCTTCATTCGCGTTACGAAAGTCCATCATGGCGAAGAGGATGTATTGCAATCGGCATGGACGAGCTTGTGGGCGGTCCAGTATCGAGTACCTCCCATCCCTGCTTCGCACACAGCGAGTATTATCTTCAACTACCGTCTCTTGGAGGAGGCACTTCTGCTGCCTGCCTTTGACGTTCACGGTCTTAAGTACACCACGGACAAGCACACCTACGCCATTCAAACGGGCCAAAACCAGAAGCAACCATACTGGCGCGACCCCACTGCGAAGGCGCCATACTCGAACCGTTACGTGGGAGAATTTGAAGTAAATTTCGGCAAGGAACCGCTCAAACTTCAGCTGGAGCAGCCAGTGAGCAGTTTGCGGTTCGAATTGAATCACGTTATCTGATCTTTGTGTTCCTGCCATGTCCAGGAACGGGGTGCTGCAGTAGGAACACTCAAATGGAGAAACGACTTCGAATTCCAGTGGGGTTGGAGCGATTGGGATGGACGGCGTACCTACTCCGGCAGTGGAGCAGCTACAGTCACTAACACGCTGGCGAAATCCGCCAGGTTCTCCCTTACGGACTACACGCTCGCTCTTGATGCAAGTTTCGGATCCGGAGACTGGCATAGGGACATTAGAGTGAAGGACAAGTCCTTCTGGGACAAGCTCTGCGGTGGAAATGGGAACTCGGGCGTCCCGCCGACGGTCAAGGACTGCCTACCTCCTTCACCATCGCTCAGCCTCGACTTTGGGTCTCTCTACTACTTCTTCGTCACAAATTTGCTCTGTCCAACCCAGAAGGTCATTGACATTGATACAAATGTCGGCTTACTTCTCCCGCGCGACTTCTACGTTGTGGGCTCCATTGCTAGCAAGCGGGATATTGTAGCCCGAATCTCTGCCGCTGGGCGGGCCCCTGCAGCAATCCATGCTCCAGAGCCTCACGAGGCCTCATCAATCGCCTCCAGTACGAAGGTTGGCCGTCTCTGGCAAACCCTCCACACAAAGAACGATCTCGCCACATCAGTGATATCCTCCGTTGCCAAGAACGACCGGGAAGGCTTCTTGGATGCCCTCGACGAGGCTGGTCTCTCAGCAAGCTCGTTCACCTTCACCGACGACGAGCACAAGGCGTTCATGAGCGGTTACACGCCATCAGGCGAATTGGAGCTCACCGTCTGGGGAGGTTACTACGAGACAGACGCGCTCCCTAGTGGGGAAGTATATGGTCTCATCGTTGTCTCAAACAAGAACCAAGTCTTTTGGGGCGGTCGGAATATAGCTTCCGATCCCGAAGAGGTCTCGTACACCCTGGCAGCAGACGGGACGCTCAGTTTCGAGACCAAAGCTGGTCCCGTTCGTCTCTCATTCGAACGCAACTACAGCCTCGAGGATGGTACAATTTCGTCCAGCCGATTCAAGGTATGTAACCTTGATGCTACATCGTTACAATTGCTAAAATGACCCGCGCAGGGAACCATCGGAGACGTAGCCTTGTCTGGCCGGCTGGAGAAGCTACCATTGATGACACTCCTACTCCGAATACGCTTGATACCTTCGGTGGGGACACATCTGCCCTTGAAACACATTTACAAGACGACAGCCCCTCGCCAATCGTGAACGCGGCTGACGACAAGAAGTGGTCCAAGCTTGTCAATTACAACAATACCGTCACGGTGCTTGACTGGGTTGGTCGAGGTGTCATGGTGTACCAGGTTTTCTTGTGGTGCCGCGGTGGCGTTGGAGCCGCTGCCAGGGCCAGGCCTTACAGACAGCACTGGCCAACACTCAGCTGGACGCGTACAAGATTGCCAGCCGACTTCTCTCACAGCACACATTCGTGGTGGACTACAAGGGATCTGGCGACGCAATGTCACATCTCACCAAGCAGTCCCTCAACGGCTTCATGCATCACCTTGGCGTAGATTTCACCAAAATGCCGGTCGATGCGGCTCTCGCTTTGCTGCGCGGCCCCGCAAGCCAGTTCTTCACGGCGGAGGCCACTGCCTACGCACGACAGGCAATCAATGCTACAGTTCTTGAACTTACGTTGCACTTCCAGACTTGGGACCCGAACTACTACCAGGAATGGGTCCGGAGCCAGTCGGATCCCAAAGCCAAGGAGCACGCCACTAGGTTCATGCAGACATACTTCGACACCGCCAAGGACCCCTACCTGTGGGATTCATTTACCGGGGAAGCACTCATGGCTGAGCTCAAGGAACAATACCGGAAAGCGGGTGCTCTGGCCCAGTCTGCTCGAGACACTGCCACCCTTGAACGCGACGCCGCACTCAAGGTGATTCAAGCGCACGATCGCGAGGTAAAGGAGATACAGGATCGCCTCAACCACGACAAAACTGACCCGAGGTCGCCCGAAGAGGTCGCAAAGGACCATCAGCGGCGGGCGGAGTTGGACAAGGAGTTGGCGGACGAGCATAAGAAGGTCACCGACCGCCAGACCGAAATCGACCAGCGTGAGGGAGAAAGGGTACGCCACGATAAGGATGCCACGGATGCTGAGCAGCGGCGTAAGGAACAGGCTGATAGGTGGAAAAATAAGCTCGACAAAGTGAAACATTAGCTTCTCAATTTCATCGTTCATTGTATTCAGAATACGGTCACCATTATTGATGATACGATTCTCCTATCTTTCGAGCTGGGATAAGCGTGAATTCGTAACTAACTTCAAGGCAAACACCTTCAGCTTGCGAAAAACCCTTCGCCTCTTATATGCGGAGCTCGGTAGAGCTCACAAGGACGTGTAGAATGATGATTGTTGCTGGAAGTCTTTGACCTTATGAACTCTGCGGCTTCCATGTCACCGTACTGCCCATTTGAGGGATGGAAGCATATCCTGAACAGACTGTGTTGCGTGGGGATTAGCCAGTACTCGCCTTGTAGAGAAACTCCAAGGTCTTTCGTGACGTGATAACTTTTTACCCTTCTGGCGTTTCCGCATTGGGCGCCATTCTGTCGAGTTCCGCTCTTCTGAGTCACATTTCACCAGTCCAGTCTCAAAGTGTAGGTCATCATGCGGTAGACTCCTTATGAAATATACAGGTTGTTGGGTCAGAGACTAGGTTGCTCTGTTGTTTTCCATAATATCGAATATCACACTAGCTCAGAAACTATAATTCGTCCCACAGAAGTCAAAATAAGCCCTAGTAACCTTCGTGAGGTCGAGGCGCTCAATCTCTGAGCCTTTCAAGCTGACACGCCACGAAGTGAATGGACCGGGTGCCGCATAACTGGTCGCCCTGTTGTTCACATCCGCCTCGCCGATGTTTCCGTTGTCGAGAATGGTCATCTTGCCTTCAGTATCGACTTTGAACGAATAGATCGAGTGTAACGAGTCATGTTCGAAGTAATGAGCTGAGTTGAGGCGGTCGACCAGAGTTTCTTTCCCGTTGTGGACAAAGGTGACGGTGACTCGTGCCGGTTGTGGGGCGATAGTTGGTTCTTCGGGTTGCTTCGCAACAAGTCCTTCAAGAACAAAGCGTACACGGTAGATACGAACATTGCAGCATTTCGTGAAGTCGTGCTGCGGATCCTCCTGGAACGATGGTTTGATGTCGACACTGACCTGCGCGACGTTTAGTAAGGATTGATTACTATTAACCGGAGCCACGCGTACAGCAAAATCGTCGCCCATCAGTAGCTGTTTAAGCTGGGGTTTGGTGAGGGGGACGCGCTTGCCGTTCGGATCATCGAAGTTGGTAGGGAACTTTTGGGGTTCGGTACCCCAATCACCGATGGCGTTGAGCAATTCGTCACGGATGTTCTCCTGTGCAGCGCGCAGAACGCCCGTGGTCACGGACAATGGAACGCTGTCATAGCCAAAACCGCCTTTGAAGGCGATATCGTAGAGGTCGTGTCGCTTTAGCATGCGGAAGTTGAGTGAGCGAACGAGTAGGTTAAGTAACTTCATCACGCGGGCACGCGACGCCTGGTAAATGGTGCCCATGTACCCCGTGATGGTCGCCAGGTTGGGGTCGTCGGTTCGAATCACCCTGTCTCTCAGTTCGTTTGCTTTTCGAGCATATTCCGCGGCGTCGTCGCGCTTGCTGAGGTAGAGCTTCAGACGGATGTTGAAGTCTAGAACCACCTTGTTACGAGCGATGATGAGGTCGCAGAATGACTTGAAAAGGACGTCGAGCTCTTGGGCCTCCCCTGCAAAGGATGAGGTAGCAAAGTTGGCCAGGAAGGCCTGCAGCTCCTCCTCCGCGGTCATAAGGCGTGTCCCAAGCGGATCGTCAAGTTGGAACTCTCCATCAAGGTTCTTTGACAGCGTTGTCTTGATGCTCTGAACGGTGGCCGAGCCCTGAGTGATCTTTCCCACCAACTGGCTCTTGTGGTGAGCGATGCCGTCGACGTCAGGGACGGAACTGAAGCCTTGATAAATGAGGTGGAATCCTTGGAGGGCACCCATGCCCTTGTTTGGACTGAATGCAAACATAGTGAGAGCATTGACGAGCTGCGGCACACTGATATCGAAGGCTTTCGTGACTTTCTCTTGGAGCCTCTCAAACGCGGTGTTTAGGGTCCTTTGAGCGAGTTCGACCCCTGACTTGAGCTCGTCAATCTTCCGGAAGGATGCCTGTATCATCTGCATGAGGTCTTCCATATCGGCGGCAATGCTCTTGTTCATTTGCTCAATCCCATCCAGTGCCATGCCGACAGCGTCCTGAAGTTCCTGCTGGTTGTCCAAAGCAGTATGATACGCCACGTACGCCTGTTCGAACGTGGAGTGAGAGGAGAGTGCATGCTCTAGCATTGTCGTATAGAAGGAATAGTTGGCACGTGGAACCCAGCTGCTGCTGTAGCCGTTGTAATCCTGCGTTCAAGTAAGTCTAGCGTTTCGAGCGCACAGGATGGAATAGCATACCATGCCGCTGTGAATGTGAGTAAGTTGGTTATTGGCTGCCTTCAGGATGCGCTCCAGAGTGTCGAGCGCGTCTCTACCCATGAATGCACTCTGCGAGTAGGCCACAGCAAGAGGGTCGGTTGGGGCGAGCGGCAGGAAGGATAGCCGATTGAGGATGCGCTGGAACATGTGCTGAGCCTGAGCGCGCAACTTGGGTGAGCCCATGTAATAGTAGGTCTCTGCTCGTTCGAGCAACATGGCACACTGCTCTGGATGTGCGAACGCCCAGGTCGTTTTACGAACTGCCTCAACATTCAACCTGGATAAGAAGAGCCGGTTTTGAGAGCCAAGCGGGCCATATTTGCCGGTGCGTCCGCGAACGCCTTTCCCAGCACCAGGTGCACCTCCACTGCAGTCCGCGGCAGAAGCGAAGGAATGGTGCTCCTGCGTATCCGCTCGTTGGCCGAGTTGGTACCTGACCTTTTTTGCGGCAACGAGGATATCGTGTGCCCGAACTTCCTTCTTGTTGTCGATGTCCGTTATCTTGTCAGCGAGTGGCTTGACGAGAGCGGTCGACTCGGTCGGTGCAATGGGCAACGCAATAGTTGTAGACCAAAGGTCCTGCGCAAGTCTGTATACGCGATCGGTCTGTTGAATGGGTGCATCCACAACGGGAGTAGACACATCGGGGTCACTGATGAACTTGTCGAGCTGGTCGCCGAGCCCTGCATAGTAGGACTGGAAGAAGCGAAAGACGTTGCCGCCAGGACCACCATCGCCTCCCAGCCCGTCTTCCTCGGTAGCTTTTCCACCACTTCCTCCTTGTGCGGCGGCACGGAGATGCGCTGAGCACTCGTCTGAGCCATTCTGTACATATAAGTCGATCGGACCGGCGGCGGTGCCATGCTGGGCAGGAACACCCGCCGCCTGATCGTTTCCTTTCGAACCGGAGGTGTTGAGAGTGACTTTAGAGGAGGACAAAACAGTGTTGGTCGCGAGATGGATGCCATACGGCGCGCGAACGTCCCCAACAAGTCCAATGGACTCGCTGAAGATGTAGGTGCCTTGTGAGTAAGGGCTGAAGTCTGAGTAGACCGTGCCAAGTCCAAGTTTCAAAGGCTCATCGGCGACTGACAATATCGTCAGACGACCACCGCGAATCGTCTTGCGAAACGTCTGGTCCGGTGGCAGTTTCTGTGACGAAGTATGGTTGGCCTGGTTAGACTGATCGTCGATGGACATGCTGAGTGCGAGTTGCTCGGAGCAAACTGCAGGATTCGTCCATATCCAGGTCTTTATCTAATTCAAGGCCGCGGCGTGGCGAGAGTGCGGAGGATGTCCAGCGTAATTTTTCAACTCAGTCCCGCGAGGTTCCTCGATGGTATCGGAACAGCCCACAAGTAGTAGCGGCAGTTTGTAATGCCGTGACCATCTTGTTCTTGATTTCGCCACCTTGGTCCCGCGGTCTAGCTGACACCATGAGTGTCCACATGGGCTCGGTTCCTGAGGTGTACCTGCATGGTGCCGGCGATCGCGTACCGGTTTTCGCTAACTCTTCAAGCCGATTATGACATAACTAAAGTGCGGCAATCAAAGTATCTACTGCTCGTCCCTTCCGGAGTCAGAGTCGAAGATGACGGAGTCGGCACGGTTTGAATGGGCTTGCACCCTCGTGGTTTTCCTCTGCTGGAATGTCTCCAGCGTAGCCGCAACGCTTCAAAAAGCCTCGAGAGTTGGTTGAGAGGATACAGTTCAATGGAAACACACGCGTGTATTGCATCTGTGGTTTGTTTGTTACGACAACGAGCGGTATGCATCTCGATGGCGAGACTGGCTCGAGAAACCGTGCCAAGAAATAGTATGTCATTCGTGCGAGGTTTGTGGGTTGGATCTAGGAGAATGCCAGGATTTGACAAGCACATATTTAGAAGCAGTTGTGAGAGGACGACGGATTGCATGCAGCAGGTCGAGACAGAGATTGGAGGGATAGCGGCAGGCTACAAGCGATAGCAACACTACAACAGTCCGGAGAAAATCATCTACAAAGTTCAGTACTCAAACAGTTGGACCTCCTGCAGGAAGTCCAGTAGGGTGCTGCTGCTCCAGGCTTGTGTTGGGCACGAGTCGTGGCAGAACGACCCGTTGCTGTTGCACAGCTCTGGGAGACCGGCCCACGAGTCCGTCGCAATGTGCTCACGAGGGCGAAGCAACAACTTGTGCAGATAGTGCAACGTCTCGTTCGGATCCTGCGGAGGCATTCATCAGCTTCCTAGCTTGCCCACAAACTCCGATAACTCACATTCCTGCCCCTGCCGACGCGAGTGTCGAAGTGCAGGTACGCACGCAGGAAGAAGCCTAGCGGCCAGCCCCACTCTGGACCGTTGTGGTAGTTCCATCCCTGGGCGACCGTCGGGTCGGACGTGTCGTTTGCATTGTCGTAGTCGCCGCGGTACATGAGGTCGGACGGGTCCAGTGTCTTCATACCCATCGGGCCGCGGAGGACGTTGTCGGCGATGTGCAGCGCACCGAGTGCGTGATCCGGGTCGAACAGCTCGGGGGCGACAGTCATTGCGACAGAGAAGTTTGGCCGCAGGCGGTAGTCCGCGTACTCGCGGCCTGCGCCTGAGCCGCGCACATCCTTGTAGATGCCACGACGGTTGACGTAGCCAGTAGTAACCTCATGTTGCGCATCCTGCGCAGCATCTGACGACTCTCTTAGCGTGGCAGGAGCATACACTTCCGTAGAACTCACCTTTGGGATATAGAAACAGCGTTCAAAGTTATTCTGCAAAAGATCGTTCCAGTCCTGGAAGCTTACAAACTTCTCCTGGCCGTCGACTAGCATCGTCGTTAGCGATCAAGATATTTATGCTGGATGTAAGACTCACCAATAGCGTTGACTCCATTGACCGGAAACTGGCCGCTTGACGAGAGACGGGCGAGCCAGCGGACTGTGCTCTTGAGCAGACCTTGGATCTCGACGGGTGCACCATCACGCGGGCTGCCCGGCAGGCCATCGTTGCCCGCCTTGCTCGACGAGCCGTTCTTGTCCATCCACGTGCCACAGTTGAACGCATTGCCACCATGCACGAACCCAGTGTTCCAGTCGACCTCGATGTCGATGTTGAAGCCCTCATCGCGCATGTGTTCGTCGAGGTTCGGGCCGGCATTGTGCTCGCGGAAGTGGATGCCGCGCGCGTGCCGCTCCAGCACCTCGTGGATCAGCTCAGCCAGCGTCGACGTCTCGCTGTACGCCCGGGCGTCGTCCCACGGCACCCACGATTCATCCTTGGGGAACCGGCGCTTGACCTGCTCGTTCAAAATTGCCACGCCATTTGGCGCCATCAGCGTGTAGTCCTGGATGTTTTGCAGCATCCACCACGGCGAGTCGCGCGAATTGTAGCGCGGCGTCCGGCATGAGTCGATCAGGTTGGGAATCAGACCGTGCTGGACGAGAGACATGAGCGCTAGGATGTGTTTGCGTGCCGGCTCGAACATTCCCGTCGTGAGGAACAGACCGCGAAGCGAGATCGCGCAGTCGCGACCCCAAGTGCGACCCCAGCTGCGCGCGAAGTGTGGGAGACCTGCCGCAAGAGACGGCACTGCCTTCCTGGGGTCAATCGACGCTGAAATCACAGTTCCGTGCATCTGGAGTGCGGTCAAAGCGAGTGCTTTCGTAAACTCGTGACCGTTGGTCACAAACTCGGACTGCTGCTCAAGGGCGGCCTTGGTGGCAGCTTGGTAAGCGGCATAGACGACAATCGCAAAGTATTTGGGCCGAAGAAAATCTGGCACCGTCGACTTGATTTTGTCGAATCGCTCCTTGAGCCACTTGATCGGACCGGCAAGACGAGGGAACAAGCCTAGCTGACGCTCCAGACGCACATGAACGTAGTCCAACGCCCATGTGCCGGAGCGGAGGTGGTTACATAGCGGGTGGCCCAGATCGTTGTGGCTCATGATCCAGTTGAGGGCGGGCATCCAGCCCTCCAAACCGCAGTACGTGAGCTCAGCCATATCTGGCACACGGTACGGACCCTCCTGACCATTTGTAACATCGCGCTCCTCACTCTCGGCGCGGAAGAGAAGAACGTTAAGGTCGACAAGGTCAAGCTCAACAACCATCTCGTCTGCATGCGCGCGACAAACAGTCTCAAGGCCTGGGTCGGTGTCTGGCATATGAGTCCTGAATACCGCAATACTGCCAGGCGGGAAGTGGTCGGGTACGGTGATCTCGGCGTAGTCACCATTGGCATCGCTGGTGTGACTTGGGCTAATGAGCTCGAGGTCGATCAGCTGGCTGGGCAGCCCGCGGATAGTCTTAGGGTCTGCAGGGATTTCGTACGACGTTACGTCTAGGCTTGCAGCGAGGACAAACTCCGCACGAGTGCGGTTGAGGCGGAACGGGGCGACTGAGAACGCGAGGCACGATCAGAACCGAAGACCTGTCAGCTCAGCGCGGGGACTCACTATCGCCACGATCCTTCTTGCCTTTCGTCCAACCAAAGGCAGTGTGTGCTATGAGCAGGTAGCCCTTGTGCGTTATGGGCGAGACACGCTGCATCATAATGTACTACAACCCGAAGACTTGGTCAGCATCGTCGAATTGACTCGTCACCTGTTCCAACAAATAGCAACTCACATCGCCCTCCTGATGAACATATGCCTCATTGTAGCCTTCGAGCATCATCTCCGAGTGTAAAAGGTTGAGGACGCGCTTAACACGACTGGTACCGCGATACTCCTCGCTCCCCGCCGTCTCGTAAAGGCGGTTGTCCGACACGAGGTTGAGTAGTTTGGGATACAGATCGTCGAAGCCCTTGTTCGATGCGACCGCGCAGTCTGCGAACGCTACGAGCGCGCCAGTCGCCAGTGCGTCTTCGGCGCTGCGCTTCTCGAGTGGCGCCTCGTTGTCGTGCGTCAGATCGAAGACGAGCGCGTGAGGCTTGCTGCCCATGAGTGGCGTAATGCGTGCCGGGCGGGTCGGGCCAAGAATGTGCGGCGGCGGAGGGAGCTCCCCAGCAATCGTGAGGCAAGCCTCATCCATAGAGCCTAGGATAGAGAGCAAGTTATGAGCTCTGGTGCCAGAGGAACTAACCTAGGGAAGCTTACCGATAGGCTTGTTGAGACCGAAGTTGTAGAGCAAGCCTGAGAACTCTTTTGGGCTGCCACCGTTGTACGCCTCACGAATAAGACTGTTAATGCCCAGACGGCTTACAAAATACAAGTCCTTCTCCGCGGAGCCTGTGAACAGCTCTGCACAGACGTACAGGTTCGGGTTAATGGAGCGCGCTGCGTCTAGCATTGCGACGCCGACATGGAGCGGGGTCGAGTGACAGTTGTCGAGACGGAAGCCGTCGAACGTCTGCGCGAGCTCGCCAACGTAGTCGGTCATCCACTGCCACAGCCAGGGGTTGTCTTGAGGACCAGCGCCGTAACGCAGCTTGACGCAGTCACCCCACGCAATGACCTGGCGCTGCAGGTACGCCTTAGACGCGGAGGTCGCAAAGTTGATAAGCGGGTCCGCGTTCCAGATCCAGCCGTTGTTGGCGACGGCGAGCTCATGCTCATCAAACTTGGCAGTGCGCTCGTTCCGCGGTATGCGGGAGAAGTACTGGTCTGCAATACCCAGCTTAGCCGTGATTGGGCCAAACTTGGGACCATTTTCGTCCAGGCGGTTGTATTTAGCACGGTCGCGGACCTGATTCAAGGCAATGTCGGTATCGGTGTTCCATTCCTCATACAGGGGAACATTGATGACATTGGCGATCTGGACCCAGTTATCGGCGAGCGTGTCGTTGTTGTTCACACCAGGGTACGCGGCCTTCAGCACACCGGCACTGACCGCAGGATCAATAGAGCGGTTGTAGCGCGGGCCCATGATGTCGAGGTTTCGGATAAGACCCTGGCTACGAAGGGTATTCGCAATATCGGAGAAGCTATGGCCGACAACGTCTGGGCCAGACCAGGCATGCACATTGTTGGCTTCAAGTGCGGCCTTCACCTCCTCGCGGCCCTTGACAGGATCAAGGACATAAAACTGCCACATGTTGAGCTTGCCAACATCCTGGCGAAGAGCGTCCATGAGAGTTTCAAGGTCGCGCTCGCTGTCGATTGAAGTAGGGAGTCCGCGGGAGCTGAGATTCGAGGCGAACTTCACAAAACAATCATCGAGCTCGAAAGCAGGGATAAGATGCGGGCTGTTGAACGGGCTGTAGCCTGTGGTAAAAACATTTGAGTGATGAAACCAATTAGAGAGATGAAAGTGGCCAACTGACCTGCCTCGGGGTGGTCGAGGAGCCAATCGCTGTTCTGTGCGGTGTGGTTGAGGACAACATCGGTGAGAGACATGAGACCGAAATCGTTGCGAGCCTCCTTGAGCATGTTCTTGACGAGCGCGACGCCTTCTTCGTCGCTGCCCTTCCAATTATCATCAAAGAGACCACGGTCATATGCGCGCTGGTTGAAGATGGAATAAGGGCTGAGGGAGTCGCCGCGCTGCTGCATCGGCGTGAAGTGGATCATGTTGTAGCCGCGCTGCGAAGCCTCCTGGAGGTGAGTACGCCAGCCAGACATTGGGCCCATCCACTTGGAGACGAGTGTGAGCATGGTGATGCCGTCGAGGGTGATGTGGGAGTCGGTGTCCGTGAGGACACCACCACCCTGTGAGACGGAGAGCGGGCGGCCATTCTTGTCAAGAACGGGAGCGCGACGCTTGACAGCAAGGGCGGGATCGACGTTGAAGTAGCCTTCCCGTCCCTTGACACGGTTAGGAGGCGCGTCACCAACGGGCTCCTCATCGTACTCGACCCAATAGGCGAATGCACCGGCGTGAGAGATAGGCAGGTCGATAGTGATCGCCTTGGAAAATGTGGTAGGCAGCTCGCGCTCGCAGAAGGTGAGACGCTCGAAGGCGCCTCCGTCGAGCGGGAAGTTGGTCTTGAATACACCGTTGCGGGTCGCAGGCGTGCCTGCCTTTAGGGACACGCGCACGATGTACGGCCGCAGCGGAGGTGGGAGACGGATGTACTATAGAGGCATAAGCTGGCAACACAGAGACACGCTGTATGTGCGCGCTACTTACGTCCTTGCCAGGAGATGGGCCGCCATCATAGTCGAGTTCGAGGAGGTAGACCTGGATGGGCTGCTCGCCTGGCTGGGAATCGCTGGAGAAGAAGTCAATAGCCTCATCAGCCGGTGTCTTGGGTGTCTTGGGTGTTTTGATCGACGGCGGCTGGGTGCCTGGAACGCGGACATCGCTGAAGTTTGGGATGGAGATGCGCGAGGGCCGGCTAGAGGCATTCAACGAGCCTGCGGTCGGCAAGTGGCCTGACCGTACCTTCTCGTGAATGATGGACATGACGAGAAGGAAGAGATGAGGGTGGGAGGACAAGGATCGTTGCCCGATTTAAAACGCGACCGCGAGCGTTTTGATGTCCGCCCGGTGCACGTTCAAACGTCAAATTTCAATGACGTCGCTGCCACCGCGGTCGCCGCCAACTGGTCAGTCAATTCCTTCTGACCGTCTCTCGACATCCATCATCGCTCGTATTTGCCATCCTCGGCATCCATTTACTGTACCCGGCAGTTGCATTAGCTTAGAATATGCGTCCCGGTAGTGGCGCATAAACCCGATCAATATCTGATATTGCGCGTGATCACGCAGCCCCTATCTCTGCGTTCGAGTATGACAGCTCGTCGCTTGGACGATCAGCCCCAGATCCTCAATCTCAATATGACGCCATTCAATGCCTATCGCGTATGTCCACTGCAGAAGAAGCTTGCCCCAAGCCGGATGAGATTCAGGTTGCTTGCAAACCACGAGAAGGTCTTCGAATTCCTGCGCCGGCTCTTATCTGTGCCCGATGACACTGAAATGAGAGTTAGACACATTTTATTACAACAGGGTTGCAGCGGAGCCTCATTGCAAGACTCCGCGGCACGTGGTCACATGGAGCATGTCGCGTTCATGTCCAGCAAGTCACCCACGTCGCGCTCGCACCATTCAACGTTTGAACGAAAAGCAGCGAGCTTGTCCGCTCCTGTAGACAGCCGCCACCAAGTAAAAGAATGTCTGTGGCTTCAGAGTCAGACGTCCTACAGCGAGCAGCGACCATGATCGATCATGAAACTGACACTGTCGGTGTAGATTCAAATGTCAATAATGTACATGTCCACCTCCTGATATGTGGTCACGTCTCGTATGATATTGGTTTCTCCGATACTTGGGCGACGCGTTGACAACATCACTGTGCTCTCTATCACCTCTTCGCGGTGTTCATGCACGGCAAGGTTGAGCGAGTGCATCAGCGTCTCTGACGAGAATCCAGCCTTACCGCACGCAGCAGCTCATCTGCCTGCACCTGCTCCGCATGGAGCGAGTTAGATAAAACCAGAGCAGCTGCTAACCAGTGTAGACTGGTCGCACATTGGAAGCGAAGACGTAACTCACGACAGCGACGATGGAGTGTACGAGTTACATTTCCCTCGAAGTGAGTGGATGTCCTCCGGCAGGTTGCCTTCATATCGTCTTCCCCGGTGACAATTCAGTACTCATTGATTGACATGTTAGTTTGAAAGCATGCGTGATCGACGACTAGCGAACATGGCGTTGGCAAATGCTTACGAGCTTCAGAGTCAGAATCAAACACCAGAGCCTTGGTGCTGAGACCGTGACCTTTCGTGATGTTTTCGTAATGCCAAATTACGGAAAAGGCGAGCCAAGGATTCTGCTTAGGCGCAGACATGCTGAGGAACAGCTTGAAGTCGCCCGCCGCTAGCAAATTGGGAGCTTCAGAAAGCGTGAATCGTACGTGACTCCAAAAAAGCACGAACAGTACTCACCCAAGAAGTGAACAAGTCCTCAGCGGACGCCGCGGTGAACACGCCGGCCGCAAGCTTCTGAACGATGAACACCCAGCCTTCCATACCAGTCGTGCCAAGTGTCTGTGATGGACAATTCCGTGAGCCGGCGCGCCGCCCTGCTAACCGTTGTGGCCGACCCCGCCGTAGATCCAACTGTTACCAAGCACATCGGTTTGGTTGAGGCGATCGCCGCCCATGGCTCATTGTGAGTGGCACGAAGGAAATAAGAGTCCCACGCTCGGGCTGCCTCGCCGTGAGCTTGAGTTTGGTATCTTTCTTCGGTATCCATTGATCTGGGTTTCGGGCATGGGCTTCGGGCAACTTTCGCTGTCACCGGATAGAACTCATAGGAGGCGCAACCATACACACGAGTATTTATGTGGGCCGATGATTTGTATACGCTGTGAAACGCTGCTTGTGCGAAGCATTCCTCACGGATACAGGTGTTGCGTGCACATTGCAAGGGTTGCGCGCCGTGATCCAGTAGCAAGGCGGGACCCAGAAAACTATACCTCAGAAAGATAGACTGCTTGTGATGATGTGATCACTCGATCTACCCGCCACCGATGACCGTGAACCTGTGTTTGGAAACAACGCTTATGGTGCCTGTTGGTGATCCCAAGCTCATTTCGTGAGCGCAGAGCCGTTATCTTCCAGCATTTGCGACGGACATGAGCTTGTCATCATTTGACGTGGTGTCCACATCATCTCGGCGCCCCTGAGGAAGCGCCGGTGGACGAATTGAGCGAGTTGAGGTGGTTAGGTGAAGGAGCGATACATCCGCACGGCCTGTGCACGGCGCCGCTTAGCCGCAGCCCACTCCCTGGTTTTATACCCAGATCTCTACCTCTCACCACCTTCACACGCATAATGACCGACGACATTCTTGACACCAAGGACGTGCTGGGCACCCACTGGTTGGTCGTAGGCGCGAATGGTATCGGCGAGGAGATAGACCGCGAAAGCTGCGAGGTCAACGCGATGTGTCCGTCCCAGAGCTTCGAGGAAACCGGCGTGAACGGCCCTGTGTTCATGCTGCAGAAGGTCGACGAGACGTATACTATGGCCTCGGTCGAGGATATTCGTAGTACGTGAGCATAGATACCCCCTATTGGCAGAGTGCTTATCAGGTCCCCAGATGGCAACTTCAAGTTGCATCTCGGAGTGTGGTCCCCCACTCGTGACCCTACTCTCAAGTTCACATGGAACTGGGAGGATGAGCAGGGACATGGCACCAGCACTAAGGAGCTCACGTTCGGCGCGAATGAGCAAGCCTTGGCGTATTGGACAACCCCATGCTCTCTCACCCTCAACCGCACCTTCTTCTTGAACGATATTGCTTCAACGGAGTATTATGTCAATGGCGAGATGGACGTGTCGACTCTGCTGTACAGCGACCTGCCTAGCCGCGCCAACATTCACTCAATTGAGATGTGGCCAGCCATCGGCGACACCTTGTTCGGTTTCAACTTCACCTCAGAGCCACACTGTGGTGGGCATGTGAGGCCGATTCAGGACAGTTGGAACATTGTTGCGGCAGCTGGTCGCACAGGCTGGGAAAGCATCGGTCGACCGGTTCTGGCGGCCGTACTTGTCGGAGCGCTGCTCTTCTCAGTTTCGCGTCGCGTCCGTAAATGGCGGCGCGCGGCCGCTAGGGGTGCATACGTACCGGTCGAGAAGGACGAGATGCACCAGTCGCATGTCTAATACCGTCGCACAATTGCTGGCGCTGGTGCTCAACATTTCTTTGTCCTCTCGCACGCGCGCCAAACGACGAACGTGTCAAGCACTATCATGTCTGTTTCTATTATGTACCTTCTCTCGTGTAGTTGTGTGCCAACATCTTCGGTGTACCTTTTGCTCAGATATACTTCTCTGTGCGCGGAAAGAAATGTCAGAACGCCGCTGTCTTGACGTACAGTGACCATCAACTGTGGATTCGATGCGATGAACGATCAGTGTGAGCAAGATGTGGCTGAAAGGGCGGCGCCGATTCAAGCGTTCCGCCACTTGGTCTCATTTTGACGCGCGCGCGGCGGCGAGATACTCAGCTCGCTACCCAACCCACGCGCATCCTCTCGATGGGGTACGACCTCAAGGATATCTGCGAGCACTTGCGAAGCACTACCGCGAAGACGCGCGAGGAGGGTCTCGTGGACATCCGCAAGGCATTCCAGCGCGACCACGTCGCCCGCCACTTTGACGATGTTGGCGATGGGCAAGCCTGGAAAGCTGTGTTTGACGCCTTGTTCGCCTTTGTGAGGACAGAGCGCGCGACTGCAATAAGCGGCAAGTTTGAAAAACCCGCGACAGTCAAGCGACTGGAGGACGGCGCCGATACCATACGCTGGCTCGTAGATCGTTCCGTCGCGTATCTCAATAAGAGTGTCACCAAACTGATCATTCAATATGCGATTCACATGATGATTGACCGCAGCGTGTTGATCAAGGTCTTAGCCAGGCCATTCATCAACACAATATGTACTTTGCTCAGATATCAGCCCCACGCCGAATGCCTTTCGAACGAAATGTGGAGCTCCATTCTGTCGTTTGGCATCGCGACACTTCTTGGTCTTCCAGCAAACTTTGATATCTCCGAGGACAATGGCAACCCCAAGGAGGAAGAGGAATCCGAAATGGACTATGACGAGGACGCGCCTCCCCGCTCGCGCAAGCGAGCTCGACGATCTCCTGCGCCGCCTTCGAAGCGTCGTAAAGTTGACATGGAGCCAGCACCCGAGCAAGCGACGTGTGCAGAAATTATAGCACTACTTTTACGGCCCACCTTCCTCCCTTTCGGCCCTGGTCCCAAAGCAGCGCACAGTAGTGATGCTCACAACCTCTCCATCGCAAGGATACTCAACAGACTAGGCCAGTTTTTTGTTCGGTCTGGAATCGAAACCAGCGCACATCTTCACATTCTTCAAGCAACCAGCGCGGTGCTATCGTACGCGACCCTCAATTGCCGCGCCGCTGCCGTGGAGTTTGGGCAGCGTGTCTGGGTGCCGTTGCTACCACGGTGGCAAACGAAGAGTCTCGCTGTGAAAGAAGCCCTTCTAATCGTCTTTCATCAACTCCTACCCTTCATCGTCCCGAGAGATGATATCGCTTCAAAGCATGCCGACATCGTTGACGGAATATTGCGGCTGACAGCACAAATCGAGTCAGATGCAGACGCTCGCGTTGGGAGTGTAGGCCTCCTGAACCTTGACACACTACGGCTTTATATTCACCAAGAGAAACACCGGGGTGCATACACACACCGCACGTTTGCTGCTGGGTTCGCCTTCTCAGGATCACAAGCCTTGTCATGGGCAGCTCTAGAGCTACAGGCCGACTGCCTACACGAGGTACGATGATCTAACGTCCCACATCGCACGTATTGACTCTTTCAAGACATTCCTCTATTCCGAACGCGTGCACGACCAGCAGCAACGCCGTATACAGGACCCTATTGCATCGTTCCTCGCCGAATTCAATGGCTCTGGCATCTCAGCAGAGCGCAAGATCTTTCACTTGCAAACTTTACTCTTCTTCATTGAGCGCCATTGGGCAAGCTTGCACGACAAACTTCAGGTCGAAGTTTCATCAATCCTCGCTAGTTACCTGACGCGCGACGAACCGGAGCCGCTACTCTGGTGCTTCCTCTGCTTTGCCGCAATATCTACCACAGCTGGAACAGCAGGCGGTAGTGTGGATTGGGACAATGTTTGGAACTATGCCACGAGACGTGTTAGTGGGTCGCACCACCCGTTGTCGCGAGCGGCATGTCACGTAGCTCTCGCGCTCATGCTGCATGGACGCGTCGCCGACCAACTCATCCGAACCGAAATTGAAGAACTCGCGAAAAACGTGGTCATCCAAGGACCGCCATTCCCGAGCGACTCAGTTTGCCTATTCTTCCAACATTGTCTTGCGATCGCCAGTCGCGATGCGCGGCTGTACAAGCTCGTTCTAGAAGACCAAGTGCTCATTTGGCTCGGCGACTCATGGTTTCTCGAGGATACCATGTCCAATCGAAACAAGGCGCTACCCTTGGCGGAGGTCTTGAACCTTCTCCAAGCGGTATGCGGTCTCAGTCGTGGTGCAGACTTAGTTTGTAGCGCAATCTTGCCGGACTGTCCCATTGTGGAGATGGCTATGGCTCACGACAGAGTACGATATATTCACGATTTCCTCCTCAATGCGCGGCTCCCGTCCTTGCGCCAAGACAGCAGACACATGGCACCAGCTTCCGCGTCAAATCAAGATGAAACTTCTTCCGGGTCGCACACTTTGCCCGACGACCTCGAGGAGCCATCGATTCGCGCGCGCAAGTGCTCCTCGTCCCTCATCCGCGTGCTGGAGAAAGTTTGCGACTCCGTCCTACGATCAACTACCGCGGCGCATGTACGTCATGGTATAGATCTCGCCGTCCTGGCCATATGCTTTGAGAACATCCTCGCACTAAACGGCACGCGGCCAACGAGAAAAGTGATCAGTACCGCTTGCAGGGTGATCGCTACGCTGCATCGGCGGGAGGATGCAGAGAACACGGCCACTACCGCCCAGCCAATGCTCACCAAGTGGACTATCGAGGAACGCGCGATGATCCTCCATGGCATCACCCCGATGGTCAACCTCAGTCGGAGACACGAAGATGAGCTGGCGTTCGACGTACTCGTCCTCCCTGTGCAGGAAAGCGGAATTGAGCGACGCAAACTTTCTGCACTGCGAGGGAATGAAGATGCGCGCGAGTTGGGCGAACGATTGGCCAGGAAAAATTTCCTTGGGTTAATATGGGGGAGCAGTGACGTGAGCTCTAACTTCCGTGGAAGCTGTTACGGTGCTGATGGTGGTGCAGTTGCAGGACGAATTCAAGCTCCTCGTAGAATCCCTGCATGCTGTGCTCCAGTCGCATCTGAAATCGGAGACCGATAGAGATCAACCTATTCAGCAGCTGTCCGAAAGGGATGCTGACTTCCGGTCCGTACGCATCCACGGGAGTGCGTCCGGCTCGCTATCGGTCCAGACCACGGTAACGACCACGGATGTCTCCCCGTTGTCGCCAACAAAGCTGCTCCTATCCAGCATCGTCCGCCTGATAGCGTCCGGATCCATGTTGCAGTCTCCACAATTCCAGCCAACGAAGGACAGACAGCTTCTCGAGACTTTTGCGTCCTGTGGCGGAACACAATTTCTGCACATCTCTGATGAGATTTATCGCTGCGTCTCCACGGAATCTCTGGAACTTTCTGGCAATTGGATCGATGCGTTGCTCGAGTCGTTCGGCCAAGTTTTCACCAGTCATGCTCACGCGAGGAATGCTTCGTTCGCTGTGTTCACCGTAAACCTGTTGCGCGTGACTATGCCTGTGTGGCTTGAACCCAACTGTCATTCTGAAGCTGTCGCACGAGTCGGTCAGCTCTGCCAGTACTTCGCCCATAGCGCGAGCCGTGCCGCCTCTTGGGCCGTCCGGCATGCCTTGATTGGCTTCCTTGCGCGGTATCTTGCCCTCGACCCTTCTCTTACGTTCTGGTCCAAATTCTTCGAGGATCACGAGATATCTGCAATGAAAATCCTACTCAGCTTGATTGGAGACGACGACACGCGTGTCAGGGTCCATGCATCCATTTCTTCGACAACGCTGTTCCCATTTGTTCAGCGAGATGGTCAAGAGTCCATGGAGGTATTCTATAGCAAGAGATTGCTCCCAAATTTAACAACAGACGTAACATCGTACGTGTTTGTTTTGTACCTGGTAGTAACATGACTGATTCAGCTCGCAGTTTTGAAGGCATGGCTTTCCGTGTTCTTGCGCTCGGCAATTTCATGATTGTGAACTCTGCCGTCCGCCGGGGGCCCTTTTGGCATCTCCTAGAACCAATTTTGATACAGCTGCCGTCAAGCCCAATATCTCCTGTGCAAAAGTTCACCAAACACATTCAATCCACCCTGGAGGCTGTAGCCGAGAGGCTCGGGATGGACTCCCTTGCAAGGCTATTTGAGGCATACAGTTTGCAGCTCGCAGTATCCTTCGGACAGGCTCGGCGGGACGTCTTCCTCATCCCACCTCAGGTTCTTGGGTACGCCGGTCGACGCGAAATGGCCCGAGCGTCCTTTGCCACCATCGGACCAGTTCTGCTGGTCATCAGCGCTGGTGATGTCGGCCACCCTGCGCGCCGGTCTTTTCAACACTACTGCGAAAGCTGTGAGCTCAGCGTCCAACAAGGCTCGCGCTTCTGCTTTGCCCAAGTTGTAGCATACCAGACGGTCTTCGCCATCGATCAGTTCTCCACAGCTCCTCTCACCACAGAGCTTCCTCTTCAGCTAATGGATCAACTCGCTCACAATATCGAGGGATACGCAGCAGATTGCCAGATTGGGGACCCAGTCCAGTATATCCAGGACAATCTGGATGGCGTCATTACCACCATCTTGAGCACGCTCGGTGAAATCAATTACAAACTTGATGGTCCCATCGTGGGAGTGCTCAAAGCGCTTGACAAGCCAAGTGCTGGATTCACTCCATCAGCAACATTCCTGCAGTTGATGAAGCATCGTAGTGAACACGACTTTGCGATGCACGGTGTCAATATCCCAGATATGCGCGTCTCAGTCGTCTTAAGAGCGCTGGACTGGTTGAAAACTTGGGCCAAAGGCGTTGACGCGAAGGCGACGATGTATCACGTCACGCAACGTCTGTTCGCGCTTGTCAATCAAACTCCTCTCGTCAACGAGAAGCTGCGGCTGCTGCACGCCTTGTGTCTTTGGATTGCGCTCAACCACGTCAAGTTTGCTCAACCTGTCTTGCTTCGTACTGTCATGCTTGGCGCGACAACACTCCTCGCAGTTGCAGATCTCGCCCATTGCGCGCAGTCTATCATCGGGTGGGCCTTGAATGCGTACCGTTACAATGCTAAGACGGCACTGGATTACGTTTTCCCGGATACGGTCAGTCGCATGGGACGCGTAGCGCATGGATACACCCTTGAATCTCATGAACAAGAGTCGCGCGCTCTCGGCGCGGAGTTGCTCCTCTTTCTCGAAAACCATCTCGAGAAGATGGCGATGGTTGAATGTTTACAGGAGCAGCTCGCTACGATCATTCATCTTTGGCCTCGTCAACCGCAGGAGCACTTGATTCACCTTTCGATCGCGTCACGACGATCTGACATGATCTCAGACATCATCGAGAATCCTCTGCTGACTTCCAGCAAGTTTAAACTGGTCAGGAAGCTTCACATGCTCGCGGCTTCCGGCAGGTACAACCTGGCGACATTCGCCAACACCGACTTCTGGAAAGTAAAGGCTGAGATGCCGAAGGACGCAGAAATGACTGACGAAGATTTGACTGCATTCGTTGATCTTCTCATACTCTCTGGATGTCCAGGGACGCCTGGTATCAGCGACGCGCAGGAGACAACATCTGACGACGCGTCTGGAAAAAGTCGCTCCCGCTCAGGTCTTCGTGCATCAGCAGTGTCTGACGCGGGCAAGACGGTCATTGTTCAGGCTTTGGTGGGGATGTTGCGCCATTCAGATACATCGGCGGTTCGGACTGCGTACTCGACGCTCCGCTTGCTTGTTCCACTGGCGAAAGATCAGTTTGTCATCAGTGATGAAGATCGGCCGGAGATGGAATTTCTGTCCAAGTTTCCTCCAGAACGTCGAACTCGTCACCAACGGTCGATCGCTGTATTGCGCAAAGACTCGACACTTTACTCAGCTGGCGCCTTTGATGAATGGATTTCAGCGATATCACTTGCTTTAGCAGATGTTCTTGTTGCCGACGATGAGTTCTGGGGCCAGTTGCACGTCGTCCTGTCGTGTGACTATATGCTTGCTACCAAAGTCTTTCCCATCTTGGTCCATCAGATCCTATTGCGGGACTCTTCCGCTATGACGGACTCGGCGGAAGATACAGGCAAGTATCTTCTGTCCTCGATCTTCGGTCAAATCCTTCAATCCGATACAACAGATCCGGAAAGCATTCGAACCATCATCGCCACCGTGCTTTACCTTCGTAAACATGTTCCGCCAGAATCAAAAGATCCACTTGCTCACGACAAGTGGCTGGAAGTCGACTTTCAGCTGCTCAGTCGTGGGGCTATCCGATGTGGCGCATATACTACGGCATTGCTCTTTCTCGAGCTTCAAGCAGAAATTTCGCCCGACAGGTCCTCTTTCCTGGCTTCAGAAGACGCATTATTCGAGATCTACAGCCGGATCGACGAACCCGATGCTTTCTATGGCATCCGTGGGAAGGATCCTCTTGGCTACCTCATTCGCCGTTATCAGCATGAGAGGGACTGGACGCACGCTTTCCACTTCCACGGCGCCCAGTTCGAAGGTGCTCGTCAGCGGTCGACTTCCGAGCACATCCTCAGTTCTCTTCACGCCTTTGGCTTCGACAATCTCGCCATGGCTGTCCTGCAGGCTAACGGGCTGACGTTCTCAGCTGGCGATGAATCAATCACATTCCGATTGGGTTGGCGAACGGACACCTGGGACCTCCCAGAGCCATCAGTTGATACCTCTAGTCATGTGTGCCTGTACCGCACACTTCGGGCGGTTCACCGAGAACGAAACCCGGGCTGCGTTGATCTAGTGCTAGCTCGCAGTCTGCGACAAGAAGTTCAGCGGCTACGAGCCACCGGCGATGAGAACATTGTCCAACTTCGCGAGATCACTCAAACACTCATGTGTCTCGGGGAAATCAGACGGTGGCAAACTCCGAAGGCTTTGTCCCTGGTGGCCAGGCGAGCCATGACTGACAAGGATTTCGATGAATTCACCCAAGAAGCATCAGCACTCGAGTAAGCTGTATCGGTCTCCATTGTTTCATTAGACTAAACTTGAACTAGATTCGAGGATCTCGAAGCCGTATTGGCAACCAGAATGTCTCTACTGCGAGCTCTCCGGCACCGCGAAGAACGAGAGCAGATCGGCGACACGCCCACCGATTTCGCTCGCAGTATAATGGACCTCGAAACTCGTTGCTTGGTGCAGCTCTCCAAGGCCGCTCGGGTCACCAATCATAACCAGATTGCTCTCAATGCCACAGTTCACGCCCAACATCTTCAATGTTGGCGCCAGCACCCGCTCAACGAAGTCGCGGAAGAGTTTGCTAGCGTATTATGGACGCAAAACGAACGAACAATGGCACACGACGCTCTCTGGCAGCTCATCAATCGTCAGGAAGAGGAAGCTAAGCAAGCGGAAGTCAACGTAACTGCTGCAATGAAGCTCAAGCGTGCTCTACTCTACTCTCGTGCCGTACGTACCATCGTTTTCTGTATCAGCTCTGCCCCTGATAAATGATATACATAGGGTGGATGGGCCGCAGCCTCGCAGATTGCGCTTCCCAACACTATTCGCAATAAGTATTTTGGAGTTGCCACCGGGCTCTTGATCACAGACGGGAAGACGCAGCAGAGCGCGGAGACAGACCTGGACCAGGCCGTGATTTTCCAACAATATGCCATTTTCGCGGAGCAGCAATATCACGCCCTGCGAGAGTCGCGCGACGCCGAGCAGCTGAAAACCTATAAGCAGCTGAAAGAGAATCAAGTGAAGAGCCTTGAGGAAGGCACTCACGACCGCATCCATAACATCACTCGTGAACTGGACAAGACTAAGAGACTTTTAGATCAGGACAATAATGCACTCGATGAGCATTACCGCCAGCTGAATGCCTTCCGCGATCAGGCCATCGAGATGTTCTCGCGGTCATTACAAGCATCGGACTCGTTCGATGATGATGACGCGGTGATTCGACTATGTTCCATGTGGACGGCGCATTTCCAGCTCGACGGGTCGGGGGATTTTCGTACCGTCATTTTAGGTGCTGTCTCTCGTGTTCCCTCGCACAAATTTGTTTTCCTTTCCCACCAACTTTCAGCTCGGCTCAGCACTGATAAAGTAGAAGGAACCAATGCGCCAACACACGCTCAACAGATCCTTCAGTTGCTCATTCGACGAATGTGTTTGGAGCACCCGTTCCACACTCTATACCACATCAACTTTCTCTGCCAGGTCGGCGTTAATGCTATCTCGGCCGTCCGTAAACGGAGTACCGCCGCTTTTAACGTCATTCAGCAAGTCCAGCCAACGGAAGTCGCCAAGAAGCGGGTAGCAGACATACAGCGTGTCTGCCAAGCGTATCTGGCGTGGGCAACATTCGAGATCAAAAAGAATTCAGCGTTTCCTCCGGGCAAGAAGATTCACTCGATCCCCTCGAACCAGCCCCTCGTTGCTCTCAAGAACGTTATGATACCTGTTTCCACCATCAACACCCCCATCGACCGAACCTTGAAATACAACAACATAACCCACATTGTTCGCTATCATGGTACTTTCAGAACTGCGGGCGGTATCAACGTTCCGAAAATTACGGACTGCGAGGGCTCAGATGGACGAAGCTATAAGCAACTTGTGCGTCCTGTGCTTCACTGCCTCGCTTTTGCTCATACCATGCAGTTCAAAGGCGAAGGTCACGATGATCTGCGGCAGGACGGTATCATGGAGCAGGTCTTTCACCTTTGCAACAAGATGCTCCGCAAGGATCGTCTCACTTCAAAGCGCAAACTACGCATACGGCCGTACAATATCATTCCACTTTCTGAGACGTCAGGCATGCTCGAATTCGTTACCAACACCATGCCTCTCGCCGATTGGCTCAATAATGGCCACAAACGGTCCGTTCTTGCTCGTCGCGCTATATCACGCATTCACCGATCTATGATCATAGGTACCACCCCAAAGAACCCGTGTATACCGTGTGCCAGAGCCGGCTCAAGAAAATCAGGGAGAATCCAGGTATTGCTATACAGGACCGCCACGCTGCTTTAGAAGAAGAGTTTCATCAGATCTGCAAAGAGGTCAAACCTGTTTTCCGCTTCTTCTTCCACGAGCAACACAAGGACCCCATGGGGTGGTTCACTATGCGACTTAACTACTCGCGAAGCGCCGCAAGCTCAAGTATCGTCGGTCATGTTCTTGGCGTTGGAGATCGACACGTCAGCAATATCTTGATTGATAGGTCTACAGGCGAACTAGTGCACATTGACCTAGGAATCGCCTTCGAGCAGGTGAGTCATGCAACTTTGCTGCATACGTGGAGCCAAATGTAGTCTTCGCAATAGGGCAAACTCCTGCCGATTCCAGAGACAGTACCATTCCGCTTGACTAGAGACATTGTCGATGGTCTTGGTACAGCCGGAGTCGAAGGTGTATTCCGACGCTGCGCTGAGCACACACTTCGGGTTCTTCGAGACGGCAGCGATGTGATCAGGCTCGTTCTTGAAGTGCTCAAGCATGACCCACTTTATTCCTGGTTTGTCCTCGACGTCAATGTCTCCAATCCACGTGACTAACCCTCCGCAGGGTTTCTGCCTCGAAACTTCACAAAGCTCAGGCCGAGTCGGCGGACACAAGCAATACTGCAGGTACCACGGCCGATCAATACCAGGGGGATCGCTACGGTATTGGCATTGGTGAAAATTCAACACCAGAAATTGAAGCAGCCGATCGCGCGTTGTCAAGTGTGGCAAAGAAATTGGACACCGCATTGAGTGTGGAGTACGCAGTGAACGATTTGATCACGACTGCTATGGACGAAAAACTACTCGCTCGTATTTTTCAAGGTGCGAAACTAACTACATATTCTCACTGGAGCTTAACTTGTCTCGCAGGCTGGAACCCACAATACTGATGGAGAACGTGGCATAGAACAGCAACGCATATTCCAATTGTACTATTCCAAATAATTCCAACGCGCCTCATGTAGCCCGGTTTTTCGCTCTCCCCTTGCCAAAGTAAATGACAGATATGACTAGCTGTGATATCTGTATGCATTCATCCAGAGCTCTCGTGTCTTCCATCTCCATCATTTCTGGATGGGCCAGCGCATTATTATTAGTTGGTCGACTTGACCTCCTCAGTCGAGCTCGCGGCAGCCTGATTTTCTACATCTGCCTTCTTTGCTACTGGTGACTTGGATACTGGGGACCAACCGCCGAACCATCTACGATGCATTAGGTGGTGCAAGTTAACCTGGGGTTGGATGACACTGACCGCTTTCTTGGGCACCACGGTCCACGCGATAAAAGCACGGCAAGCATGACCGCAATGAAAACGTAGCTAAGAGCGGTACTGGCGCGCCACCCGTGAGCCTCGTACATTCTTGTTCCTGCCTGGGTTCCCATGACCTGCCCCTGTCATCGATATTAGCAGTATACTCTAACCATACAATTCCTACAAACACAGAACAAGCTGACAATGAGTACAGCATTAAGGCGTGCCCGCACGGTTGGGTCAATACTGTTGATCTGTGAGAAACTGAAGGCGCATTTCATCATCGGTAGACTCACGAGTAAACACGGGAGGAAAAGCTGATGAACTGCATGGTGGCGGCAACATCCAATCCTTTAGAACGTTCAGCGATGTGAGGTAGCCCTCATGATACATGCTCGCCTAGGATAGCTATCACGGTGGCTGCGATGTGAACTCCTCCCGCTCCGACCATGACGGCCTGCAAGTATCAGTACACACCCGAGCTTTGAGTAGCTGGTGAGGCACTCACTTCGAAGCATGCGATAAGACCAATGGCAATTAGACTCGCAAGCCACGGGTTGTTGAGACGATCCATGAAGCTAAACCAGGTCGGCTAAAATCCCGACCAACTTCGGAAAGCCTCTACGCACCGACCAACGAACGGTCCCATACAGACTCCAAATGCACCAACTAGGGCAAATAGGCCAATTTCAAATCTGCACAGCAGGTCAGTTTACGAGTGATAGCAGAGCACGACTTTCACGAACGTGGAGTAGTTGAAGGGCTCTGCACCGAGAATGAAAGTCGCCTGCACCCAGAAGCTGGAGAGTATCGTAGAGTTGTTGATACCTGTGCAAAAGAAAATATCTGTGAGAGCTCTTGAAATCTTTGAGTATTTTGCTCAACTCACCTGTGAGGCAACACTGCACCAGAACTGGCTCTGTGACCACAAGCTTACCCATTGTTTTGAGAACACCAAAGTAGGTGAGACCCGTCCCTTGGTTCTTGGCCGGCCAGTCGGGAACCGTAGCCCAAAGTAATAACGCGTTCACCCCTTGCAGTCCCGCAGCCATCCAGTAAACATTACTAAAGGTCCCTCAGTGCTGCGTACTAGATGATGACCGTATAACGCACCGCCATCCATCGAGACCGCTTGAGCTGTACTGCGCGACGAGACCAGACAGGACACGGCCTAGCAAGCTGCCTAGCGCAAGACCACTGGACATGATACTAATAACAGTGTTTCTTTTCGTTTCAGGGGCCATGTCGACCGCAAGCGGGGTTAGAATCTGTGCTAGGCGTTATTGTCACGTAGTTGTGGAAAGCGAGGACTCGGGCTGGACATACCTGCGGCGAAATAGTCACAACCCCGAGCAGGAAACACAAAGCCATGAATGCTTCAAATGATGGGTTCAAGGCAATGACAACCGTGAAGAACAGCGAGCAGAGGATGACGGCGAAAAGTAGCGGTCGCCGGGGAACCAAGTCACCCAGCGGCGTGATGAGCAGAATTCCGGTACCGTAGCCAGCTTGAGTGAGTGTTGGAAGGTTGGCAACCCGCGTGTTGTCAACCTCGAATGCATCCGCGAGCTGGTCTACGGAGGGAATTCAAAAGGCTGCTCGGGTTTGGTAGACAATACGTACTGAGAAGAGGTGTGTTCCAAGCCAAGCTGCATACAACTGGGATAAAAATCAGTCTTCGTTGGGAGTAGGAAAGCTGGGTTAAGCTTACACACAGTGGCCGCAGCGCTGAATCCAAAGATTGCCCATAGGCTGAAAGGAAAAGGCTCGTCGGGATGGTACTGCAGCCGGCGAGGGATGGGTAAGACACCGAAGTTTTTCGTGTTTCGCTTGAACGCCACAAGAGGCTGGCCATCGATCGCAGGAGGTGGTGAAGCTTCGACTGAGACCGTATCTTCGTCCTGGTTCAAACCGCGTTCAGTCCGTGGCGTCGCTATCTGTAAGGTGGCAGACTTAAGGCCAACGTCGTCAGGTGCGAACAGAGTTGATGGTAACGTTGGGGCGGACATGACGAAGCTTGGGACGCAAAACACATCTCTTCGCGCTCGTTTTAATCTCGTCGCTCGATGCGGAGTTATCAGATTGATCCGGGCAGCTCGACTGCGCCACCGTGTGGCGGGTGCCAACTGGAAGCGCGTCTGCGTACCCTTCAGGTGTCCGCAGCAAGCCACGGCCGATAGACCCGCATGTGACATGATGATTTGAATGATTCTGAGTCAGCCACAACGATTTTTACGACATTTATAAAGCTCACCGTACGATTTCCTTCGTGTGGCGACATTCAAATGGTTCTGTCCGCATATGCATGCTGAGCTCCATGCGGACGATCAAAACAAAGATTGAAAGTTTCAATGACAGTAAGGATTTCCCCATCACTAGTTACCTTGGGATATACAAAGGCGGTGTCATCATCTCACTCAATATACAGGCTTGTCTCGGTCACAGTCGCTCGTCCTACCTTCACATTCAGAGCATCAGTCACCAAACCCCGAACTCTCTACGTTGCCATATCCGAGTCTCAATTCTCAATCACAAACTTGAAGCTACAGACCCTGCATGGCGCGTAATCAGTGCTCAACATCTCGCCCTTACTTGAGTGTTGAATCTGAGGCTAGCACTCTGCATCGAGGCGCGGTCACTGGAGGTTGTAGGCATGGAAGACAGTAGAGGAGACAAAACTCGTCCTGCCGCTCCAGATCGTGATCCTACCTACCTTTAACCGCTTATAAGACCGAGATCTTACACCTTCAATGAAGGCTCCACGGAAGACGTCAAGCGCACAACAACGAGAGCGGCCGTTCATCGGCGTTCAAGCACGGAGGAGGGACCTCCTGGAGCTGCGACGCATTCAGCGACACCGAAACTCGACGGGACACGGTATCTGGTGTTGTGGGCTGCTACATCAGACGCAGATGCGTTCTTACACGATGAGACGTCTGGGAGTGATGATTCCTAGCAGCACACGACAAGGTTCGGACGTTTGGGAACAGTCTCGCATCATCCATGAGGAATGCCTCGCGACCCGACAGCGCGCTCAGCTGCTCTGCAGAGGTCGGTCTGCAGTGTGTCCTGCTTAATGATCACTAAGTCGATGGTGACACAAAACGCCGCGCAGAGATTCATGCAGCCCTGACGGTCCTTGGTTCAGAAGAAAACAATAAACATAAAATTCATCAATCGTATGAAAGCCCAGACGCGCGAATACTGCTTGATCAGCAGTGGAACGAGACACTGTGCAGGCTGTCAGTGTATGCGTCCATCCGATAGACATGGAAACATACGACATGGGAACGTTCTTTGCGTTGCACTGGCGGAGCGACTCTGGAAGGGATATGAGATCTCACCACAGACGTAGCAAAAACGGGACTTACTGCCACCGTCCGTGGGGTTGGTAAAGGCGCGGTCGCCGTTGCACTTGCCAGATAGGCAGTAGTTGCCCTTGCAGCTCTTGTTGCCGAAGGAGAACTTCATGCCAAGGTTGTAGCCTGGGGGGGGGGGGGGGGGAGTGATCAGGGTCCCGGCTGCTTCGCTCGAGTTGAGAATCTTACCAGAGACACGAGAGATGTTGCATTGGCGGAAGCTGCGTAGTGAATGGATGGTTAGTATCTTCGATCATTCCCCAAACGGTTTTAGACATACGCTGAGTTCTCGAACGAGCACCTGCAATGAAAGATTAGCACAATAATTCCTCTTTATGCGCTCCAAACTCACTCGAGGAGTGTGCACCGAGTGCCATCAGGTTCAAGGCACTGCTTGCCGACCTGAGAGACTTGGTCAGACAACTACCAAACCAGAAACGGAGGCTTTCAATCGTACCTGGCCGTACGCGCGCCAGGCGTGCTGCCCCTCGGCGACGGTCATGGAGGTCTTTTGGTTGTATTTGAGCGCCTTGAGGTGCACGGTCTTGCCGCTGACGTCGTGGTAGATTGGGCGGACAGTGTGCTTCTTGCACTTGTTGTAGAAGGTCACCTTGTGTGAGGCGAGTGCAGGCACGACGAGAAGCGCAATGAGGGCGATGACACGGAAGATGAACATGGCTGCGAAGCGAAGAAGAAAGCAAAAGTTTGAAAGAGGCGGGGGGAGGAAACTGAAACTGCTAAAGGCAGAAAGGCGCGAAGAAAAGTGAAAGATGGATGCACCACCAATACGCCGCTTTTATACGCTTTCAAACGACGGCGATGATACGCGCAGTTGAGGGGATAAGACTGCGGCGATGTTGTTCAGAGGCTGTCCATCCTCGGGGGGAATGTCCCGATCCGCACCATTTCAGGTGTTGGATCAGCTGAAGATCCCGTTCTCGCCGCTTGGGGTTGTTCTTTTTGGCTGCGGTCTGTGTTGGCATCAAATTCGCAAAGACTCTGCGCAGCAGGACGTCCGAGGTTCGTGGGTGTTTTGTACACGATCACAGTGCGGCAATTGGCGACTCGAATGATAGATGTGCTGACCAAAATAAGGCTAGCGAGGTGGATCGCGGGCACCGAGTGAATAGGAGAGTATCCAGCCTTGCTCTGTCTGTTGCATGCAAGGCCACTGGCAGGCACAAATCACCACTGTAGGTTCACACCCGCTACAACTCGTCGATCTTACGATGCTCGAGAAACAGGACATGATATAGCACGGAGTCCTGCATGCTGAGTAATGCTTGCATTAGTGTCGAGGATGTGAGCTGAGGTCGTGTCGGAATTGAGCGAGGTCGATCGCGTGTTGCCGCGACGTTATCCGCGAGTGTTTTCTGGACTTTGCAAGTGGATGGCGTTCTTTGGACTTTCGACCTCGCTCGAGGACGAGAGGAACAAGGCATGCTCGCGTGATGCCGCATGCCGCGTGCACTGACGTCTAATTCAGATTTTAAATGGCGGCGGCGGCGGCGGTGACGACGACGATGTGCCAGTGTATAACTGGGGTGAAGCCAGCTATGATGGCCTTGGCGACGCATTGCTCGACGGCAACGACGACCTCAATGACGAGACTTTTGGCGGCAGCGGGCCCGTCGGTGAGCACAACTTTGTATATTACACTGCACGCGCAATGCTAAATCGTAGCAACAGGCAAGGACTTTGACTTCACACACCAGCAATTCGACACAAACGACGTCCCAGTTAGCTACCACAGGCACACTCCCGAACCATCACACTGTCAGTGATGCTCATCCTAAGCAACAAAGTTCACACGCTCATATTATCTGGCAGTCGTCGCAGCACCATCTCCATCACCATCGCACACCCAGGCTCGCCCACCCCGTGACTCTCGATGGGATGACCGCAACGCGCTTAGCGCAATGATCGGCCGTCTACCAAGCGCCAGTGGTGTACCCACAAATGCCAGACCTCAGCCACCACCCCGCACCGGGAGCGCATTCTCTACTGGAGTCGCCATTCCTCGCGACGCTGGCACACCTGCCAATGCGGAGGATGTCGAAGCAGAGCTTCTTGCTCTTGCTCGGCAGGCCCGCACCCAACAAGCTCAACAGTACGCACAGCACCAGCAGCAAGTACCTCCCAGGCACCACCAGCAACAACACCAACAGTTTCAGCCACAGCATTCGCGTCAACTGACCATGGAAGAGATTGAGGAACAGCTTCACGCGCAGGCTCTTCTCCAGCAGCAGCAGCAGCAGCAGCACAGCAAGCAGCACAGCAGCACAGCAGCAACAACAACAGCACCAGCACCAGCAACAACAGCTGTTGCGAGAGCAGCAGCGTCTTCGCCAGGAACGTGAACAGTATGAGCTTGAAGAACAGCTGCGTGCTCAGGAGCAAATTCGTGTGCAGGCTCTTCAGCAGCAACGCTTCCGTGCGGAGCAACTGCGTACCGAACAGATGAGGACTGAGCAAATTCGCGGCGAGGAAGAGCAATTGCGTATCCAGGCTTTGCAGCGCCAGCGCCAGCATCAAGCCGAATTGCTGCAGCAGCAGCAAGCTCAAGGGGAGCGGGATCTGCTTCTCCTTCAGCATCTGCAACAGCAAGACTTCTTGCGCCAACAGCAGCAGCGTGAACAAGTAATTAGCGAGCAGCTCCTGCTGCAACAGCAGCTTCTTCAGCAGCAACAAGCGTCCTCAGCGGCCGCTCTTGCCCAAGCTCAGCAGCAGCACCGCGGGCAGCAGCATTCGCGCACCTTCAGCGAGCAGACCCAACAGCACATGTTGGTGCAGGCACAGATGCAAGAGCAGCTACAAATGCTCCGTCAGCGCCACGTGCATGCCCAGCAGCAGACCGCTGCAGCCGCACAGGCCGTGCAGGCGACCGCCTTCCAGGTCCAGGCGGCATCGGACCCGGCGATCCTCGCCCTCGACGCGGACGCGCGCGCCGCACTGATGCATGAGGCCGCACGCAAGATCCTGCAGACCGAGCAGCTGGAGGACCGTCGCCGGCGCCGCGTGATCAAGATGCAGCGCATGAGCAAGTATAACGAACTTATGACGCAGGGCGACAAGGACTTTATCACACGCATCCAGGTCTCGCAGCTCGTTAGCGCCGATCCGTTCCTCGACGACTACTATGCGCAAGTATTCCGCCAGCGTCTGGGCGTGAATACCGAGGGTGATAATGTGCTCAAGCTCGGTGGTGGCGGCGTGGGTCTTGGTATGCCGAATAATCGGGCTGGCCGTAGGGAGAACGCGCTGCAGCGCATGCAGCAGCAGGTCGAACGTCTGGTCAAGCTGCGCCAGCAGGCAGAGAAGGAGAAGGGCACGCATGGTACGCAAGATATCTCAAAGCCATGCAGGAGCTCTCATCGCCTTTGCAGCGCTCGAGCATCTGCAAGGTGCACTGGGCAAGACCTCTGGTCGTAGCTACAAGGCTGCGCCGCGCCAGCTGCTTCAAGTTGATCCGAGCCACGGCACCAACGGCACGACGTCGCCCAAGAAGGCTGCAGGCCAACTCACTGGCGAGCAGTCTGCTGTCCTCAGCGCATTTCACGACCAGGTGCGCTTAACAATTCTAGTGTTGATGACACTGCCTTAACCTCAATTTCAGACAAAGGAAGTTGGCCCGCAGAAGCCTCTGGATCGCTATCAAGTTCTCATGCAGCTGGAGGAAATTCTTGCGAGTATTCTTGACGCGGAACTCTTGCACCGGCGGCGGGCAAAGCAAGAGATCCCGGAGGAGAAATTGTGAGCCCAGCGTATTTCTTACTCTCACGAGTTTAGCTGACCTTGGCACAGCGCGGAGGATCTCGCTCTCCAACAGACGAAGATCTTCACAACAATGCATGTGACTGATCCTCTTGAGACCAGGTTTGCACTTTGCTCTGATTCAGACCTGCCTGCTCACCATTCGCAGTGACCCGCATCCATTCATCTCGCTGCTGCGACCGCAGAAAGGGAAACGCATGCTGCCCCGGGCCATCCGCGTGTTGCCGGACGAGATGACGACGCATCTCATCACCCTGCTGCTAGCCTGCTTCTACCAGCTCGACGTCGTGCAGAACGCGCGTGTGATGGACGACATTGGCGACGCAGGCAGTGCGGCCGCATACGAGGCCGAGCTGCAGGTATTCAACGCGACTGTATTGCAGCAGCTGCAGATCATCATCAGCACGGCTAGCCTCGGCTTGGTCGCTGGGTTCCTCAGTGTGCTTGTCATGCATCAGGTCCAGCTGGTTGCGATGAGCAAGCCGGGATTACAGCTACTCACGTTCTTCTTGGCTCGTGCCGGAGCACTATTGACAGACGAAGACCCGGAGCACGTACCGACTGAAGAAGAAAAGCAACAATGGTATGTCATTCATTTCAACGAGCGATTGTAACTCATGGCTCTGCAGGAAACGCGGGTTCAACAGTCTGTTCCACCTGCTCGAGCACCAGCTCGGTGCTTTGTTCCCGTCGACACGCATCTACGCCAAGTATCCGAACAACCCGGAGCTGCTGCACAGTGCAGCCGACCGACACGTGTGGGACTTCCTCGCGCTACTGGCGAACCAAGGTGATGCGACGCCGCACCATGTCGGCATCGTGCGTGAGACCCGCGACACGATCATTCGCACGCTGCGGGAGGTGCGCGCAACCGAAGCGCGTGACCAGGCAGACCTCGAGCTCAAGGCGAAGTCGCTTGAGTTGCTCCTGGACGCTGTCCACATCAAGATAGAGGAGATCCAGTTTTGAGCGTTCAAAAATCTCAAAAGGGTTGTACAACCTGGTTTAGCGAGGTGTAGGATCTTTGGAGAAACATTTGGCTTCGGTGTTGTTGGACTAAAGAATTCAACTACAGTACATGAAGTGGTCACTTGATGCAAGTACGAATGTCCGAGTTCTGTTGTTATCGATGCTCCGGTGTGTTGTTACAAGCCCGTGCGATAGTCCGTGTTTTACACTGTCCGAACGAGATCGTACCGTCGTTAGAGTCTCAGATCAAGTTTCCCCCTCATCGTGGACGTTGGCTGAACGACAGTCAGATCAGCACACAGTACAGGAAGACATCAAGAACTGAAACTCACGCTCTCGCCTAGTAGGTGAAGAATCACCCTTAAGCTTCGACTTGAGACTGTGGGCCATCCAGTCCATGGTCCGGACGGGCTTGAACTGGTGCATTCCCTGCTGTCGATTTTCCCGCTGGCGCTTGTGAGCCTCTTCCATGGCCTCTTTGTCACCAGACTCAGCACCGGCGGCGGTAAGTTCTTCCAAACCTTCAGCGCGATGGCTAAAAATGGTGGTAAGGATCACGCATAAAGGGTTTTTCGAGATTTGGACCGCTCACTAGCTCTCGAAAGCGCTCCTGCGCGCGTCAGAACGAGCAAAGCCAGAATGACCCTGCATGCAAAGTTAGACTGCGCAACTCTAAGCCACTACTGCAACAGTCTACTCACGAGGTCCAGTCCTGGGTCGACACGAACTTTGATTTTGATAGTCCCAATCTGCGTGAAGTCACCTTGGTGGCGTTCGCGATAGCTGTCCGTCACGACGTTTTCCTTCAAGATATTGATCCGGTCTTCGTGACCGCCGTACACGGGCAATTCCAGCTCGCGCAGATTGTCGTCCTCGATGTCCTTGAGCCACAAGAGCGCGACTGCCTCTGGCTTCTTGTCCATGAAGTCGAGCCCACCGCCTTCATACAGTTTGATCTCGAGTGCAGTGGCAAACCGTGTGTAGACCGGAAGTCGGACCATCTGCGCTGCCTGCCAGGTGTTGTCCGCGACCAGTTTGTCGAACTTTTCCTTGGCGTCGAGCGTGCTGATGACGAGCCGCTTGAACTTGTTCTTGTCGGTCGTAGTGAGGTTGAGCGTGATTGGCTCCGGCGAGATCTCAACGGTGGCAGTATCCCACCCGCGAAGAGTTTGGCCAAGTTCGAGCTTGACGCTCTTGAAGAGTATTGATACGCTCGCACGACTAATCAATTGTCAGCATCTTCTGAGGGTGTCCACTGAAGATCTTACCCGAAGCCAATACCATCCTGAAGAGGGTAGAGACCGGTCTTCTCGGAGGATTGTGCGAGGACCTGCGCCAAGTCCAGAGTAACGATGCCCAAGATTGGGTCGCGCTCGCGAAGTCTGCAAGGAAATAAGATCTAGATACTCCCAAGATGGATCAAAGGCACTCACACAGCATCGCGGACGACAACACGAATCTTCGCCTTAGTCCAGTCGCGGACAAAAACCTCAGTACCGGCCTCAAAGAACGGCATGGACGTGAACTGCTTGACCCGACTATTAAACCAACATTAGTTTCAGCGATCGCCTGATATCGGGGATTAGAACATACGTCTTGTAAACCAAATCGTCGTTGACAATGAGTTCGCAGTACGCGCTGGGGAGGTCATCGCCTTCCTCTTCTGGCTTGCCCTTGTCTTGGCCGGTCCTGCTCTCTTGACCGTCAATGCCGCCCATGTTACCCCGCGGTGCCTGACGCTCAAGACCGAAGACCTGATGCAGTGTGATATGCAGCACGCCCGAGGGGAATTCTCGGTCCGGAGGAGTGCGCAACACGTCTGCGGGTTGATTGTCCTGTATTTGAGGTTGGGGCTGGGGCTGTTGGCCGTCAACGGGCTTGCCATTCTCGACTTTTGGCTGGGAATCAGGGGGAGGGTGTTCGAGCTTCTTGTTCAGAGGAAGTTTTTCAAAGTAGCCAATACTCCAGCTGCATGTTTGTCAGCTTCAGCGTCTCTGTGAAAGATGAAACCTACATAATAGTGCCTTGCTTCTGTTCGCTGTCCTCGAATCCCTTGAGTTTATCTTCACGGCGATGCATCACGTTCGGAGTCTTCATGAGCTCCACAACTGGGATCTTGGCCCGTCCCAGGAGGTCACTGCGAAAAATGCGTCAGGGCATTTTAAAAATCATGAACCCTTTGTGACGCACTCAGATGTTTTGTCAGAGTCCCAGAGCATAGCACTGAGCTCTTCCTCAGCGTCAACCTCATTCTGCGTAAGAAGCATGAATGCCGTTTCCTCGAACGAGGGGTTAAGTTCCTTTTCGATGACCCTTGTCGAGTAAGCTGGCTTGCCGAACTTCATGGCTATAAGAAAGGCATTGTTGCAATTTTACGGCACGGCGCACCTTAGCATAGGCCAGTACAATGTACGGATCCGACTTTCCACGGATGTCCTTGCCATGAAGGTCGCGTGCCTCATGAACTGTGATCATAAAGATACCAAGGGCATGCGTGTCACCGATGCGTGTTGGAGACATGATCGAGGCAAGGTCGACGGTGCCGCTCGATGGTGCAACAAACGCCTGGCACCCTGCAGCCACGCTTGACCGAACAAAGCCGCGCAACATTGGCAGGTCAAGCACGTCGGGCATCTTCTTGCTCAATGGGAAGACCGAGATGTCGAGCTCAGGAATGCCGAGAAGCGTGTAGGTGACCTCGGAGACGTATGGGAAGTTCTGCGTCATCTTGAGGCGAATGCGAGCGGCACCACTGATCTTCTCGACTTGGGCCCAGATCCTAATAGGAACACGAAGCCAATCGGATACGCCAGCGAACATCTCGAGCAGCATACTAGTAAGATAGTCACTACACTGCAAGTGACGCCATGTATATTGGAATACGCACTGGATGTTGTTGGCCTTGCTCCTCTGACTCTTCCCCGGCTTTGCCAGATAGTTAAATGCGACCTCGAGATTCTGCGCATGATAAGCTTTTGTAAAAAGCAAGGTACTGTGGAAACATACGACGTAGTCTGCTCCGTCAGACCTGTCCAGCTCAGCTCCCTCGTTGGGCAGCGCCCGCATGCTGATGATCTGGAGGGCGTTGGTGCCAAGACCGAAGTCGGAGATGCGGACAGCATCGATAAACTTGGGAACAGACTGCTGCATGATGTCCTCAACCTGCACGCACTATGAATAACGACGTGTCCTGCGCAGTAAAATGTCTCCATACCATGTCAATCGTCGAGATGAAGAGCGCGGGGTCAATGAGGGGCCAGAAGCTCGCTGATAACGCGTCAAGTTCGGCGCAAGGAAAAGTTCAATGACATACTTAGGAATGCATTGAGCCAGACTGTGCTCTCAGGCGTTGGCGGCTGTATGCTGGCAGCACGGTCCGCAAATATGGCGACACGCGCACGGTCGCACTCTCGCGAAATGCGAGTACGGATGCTGCCCAGGCTCCAGACTGCGGCGACAGTGCACGCTGTGAGGCCGGCAACATTCCAGAGCCTGAACCCCGAGAAGACGATCAAGCCGACGGTAACTACGGGCACACTCATGATGAGCTTATCGATGGCAGAGAGAATTGGCTGAAGCTCCAGCTCGGCAGACGGGGGGAAAGGGCGGTATAGGATATTGCCAACGGCCTCCTCGTGTTGCACACCAACAGCGTCGGCGATTCGAACACTTCCTCCAGTCACGGGGTCGTGCACTTTACGCGGGCCATGCTCTTCCAGCTCATCAATAGGTCGCTTCTTAGGTCCCTGTGACCTCTCCATTATAGCCTGTCGCTCGTCGCTCGCGCTACCGTAGCTGCACCCGCGCATTAGCACTGGTCACCGATCAAGGATGCAGCGGTGGACGTACTTGGGCGTGGTCGACTGCTTCAGCGCGTCAGTCGACATGGCGCGTCGTGAGTGAGAAGGATGAGGAAGAGGATGACGATCGCGAGTTCAGTAACCGCGTTTGCAGGCACAGGAGCGTGACGTCGGAGGTTCCTGACCTTGCCCCGCACCCTTTCACACGACATTACGCCCCACCGTCATCTTAGATGAGATAAGTGATTCCTTAATATTGCATGCGGTGTTCGTGACGTTCTAATGGACACAGTTGACGAAATGGTGCGCGTGCCAAGCAAAATACCACGCTAGGCCATGGTCTGGACCGCAGCAGTAACTACTGAAATCTGCAACGGCCCGCCACGGAGAACTGTCTCGGTTACCTAGCTTGCGATGGCTTCAGCCTGAGCCCAAGCGGTCCAAGGCCACAAGATGACCACCCGGTCTATCCCGACAATACTGCTTGCCCTCTAAGAAATGGCTCCAAACCGCACATCGAATCCTCCAAGTGTACAGAATTGGCGTCGGATATGACCGAGTATGTATCAAGGTCGAGCCATATCCGAGTGTCGTCCTTCTCGATAGCAAGCTGAGCAAGACCTTGTTTGATATCGGAGTCGGGCTTCAGCCGAACCGGATAGCGCACCAGTACTCTTTCAAGATTCGGAGCTTTCAGGCAGGCTGTGACCGCGCTGATTATGGTAGAGTTGCTCGAGCGGTAGTAAGCTGGGTGGGGGACCCGATCCACGAGGACATGCGTCAATGAGTTGAATTCGCTGAAGTTTGGCACATGCTCGGGATGCGCGTCCCAAGCGATAATCAGGTGAAGGTAGCGAATATGGTCGAAATGAGAGGTGAGAACCTGGGCCATCCTAGAGTGATTATTGACGGCTAGTTTATAGGATGTGAAGGGAATGCGTGTGCGAAGTCGCTGGACACATCGTGCGATCCGCTCGTTCAGCAGCCTACTAGGTTCATCCTCGTATGGCGCAAAGACTAGAGGTAGCGCACTGAGAACCACCAAACTAGGGACGGTTTCGGTTATGAGTCTACGCCACTCTGCACCATGATATCGGTTGATATCCATGTCGCTTGGGAAGTGTATCTCTGTCGTCAAACGACAGACAGGCGAGTCATCCCTGCGAGCAACAGCAGCAGCGAAATCAAAGAGCTTGATGTCGTTAAGGATGAGCTTGGGATAGATAGTTTCTTCGACTACCCTTAGCGCGCGGCGATTCACGCAGCTGAGCGATTGAGCAGCCCACTTTTGTTTTCGTGGATACTCGCTGCGCGCTGCGGCTTCAAATATGTATAAGATGAGCTCAGGCAGCAGGCGGGCGAAAAGGCTGCTGACGTCTGCAAAGGCATAGACGAAAGTAAAGACAATGCACCTGCGCTGTTTCAAGTCCGCTGAGACCCCTGTCGTAAAGCATACCGTCATCTAGGTGCAGGGAGAAGTCATCAAATTTGCTCTCAACGATGTATAAATAAATGCTAGTAAACGTATTGCATTTCGTTAAGTCGAGAGATGGTGCATTGAGTCGAATCGGCACGGAAGCATAATCGTTCGACTCGGCAGCAGATTCCGCGCACCTGGCCTCTTAGACTGTTCGCTGAGACTCGAACAGCAATGCACCATGAACGTAGCAACTGCGCCATGTTTAAGGTTGATTTAATGACAGGTGGCTGACACGAGCGCCTATTCCGCCGCACGAGTTCAACTTCGCCACGAGGCAGCCAGGAGGCGGCCCAGTCGCGTGCTCTTTGCGCTCCTGGAGCCGCACACTGCACGTTCGGTTGCTCTCCTTCTACTATGGGGTCCATACAGCCCACTCACGAGCAGGTACGCCTTCTGCTTTTTGTCGCACACATTCAGTGCTAAGAAATGGCGGACGGGCAACCACAGGTCGCTGTGCTATACGTGGTAAGAGAAGCATCGACAAGTTCCCAGATACGATTGCCTGACAGGTCACATGATTTTCTTTGCTTGCATTATAGATCGTTGTGTATACTATCGCAATCTTTGCGCTTTGGTGTCTCCCGCTCTTCCGTGTCCTCATCAACGTGCGTGCTCTGTGCTCAACGCCTACGACGCACTTGATATCACGCTAACGCTATGTTCTCAGCCACTCAAGGCACGTAGATATGCTGCTCCATAGTGCACAGATGCGAGAACTGACAACGCACCGGGCTTTAGCTCTTCACGATCGGTGCACACGAACTTTGCCATGTCATAGCCGTGCGCCTAGAACTCCCACCGTCGCTCGCGCTTCCTGCTCACGCAACGCTAGGCCATAATGTCTGGGGGCACAATCCTCTCAATCACGATTGACCCGAATCTCGGTGCGTCTTCGTTACTGGCTTCTTGTGCCACAACGGTCTGACTTACTGGAACCTCCAGGTGGCTGGTACGTGACGTGTGGCTCATGATGAGTTGAAGCTAATCCAAAACACAGCACACGCGTCATGGACGGCCACCCAACCATCATTCTCTGTGCAGGTGCGTTTTCACCTTTTTTGCCCTCGCGCCGCACTGACTCCAGCGCTTCAGGGTACATTGGTTCCTCCTTGATTGGCGGCCTCTTCATTCTGGCCTCGTGGACCATCCTTGGCTCCAAAATAGCCTCCTTCGTCATCGGCTTTGGGATGCTCGCACCGGTCGTGCTCGTCCGCGATCTGTTCACCTTGATGTGCATCATCTTCTACGAGGCCTTGCTTGTCGGCTTTTGGTTCATCGCTCATGGGTGAGTTCTTGTCACTGCTGCCTCTGCTACAGTCTTGACCACCATTGTTTACAGAGCCGCGCTGCGGTGGTATGTTTTGTTTTTTGGAGTAATGAAGTGAGTAGTTGTACGACACGAAGTCCTCGTGCTGACGGTCTGCGTGCAGCGTGCTGTATGTCGTATGTGCGTACCTGGTATCCCTCGCTACGAACCATTGCCGCCGGACTAACGTCATGGCGTTTCTAGGGGACTTGGCGGATGACAAGTTCTTCAAGAAACAAAACACAAGCGACGCGACACAGTTCGAGATCCTTTACCCAGAGTTGCCAACACATCTTGCTGCTTGGCTCTGGGTGCGACGACGTCTCATCGTGCTATGACTTGACGTGCTGACGACCTACGATAGATACTCTTTCAACTTGGTGTCTTCCTTTGCTTTATCTTCATCGGGCTCATTGCATTCAAGGTATGTCTTTGGGAACCAGAGTTATCTGCTACGACACTAAGGAGATAGCAGAAAACGGATGATCAATTAGCTCATCAAGCATCCATATTCCTTCCCACATAGCATAACTTGTTTTAGTAGACACATTTTCTGCAATCAAGTCCGAGTCTCTGACGTCCTACACGCTCTTGGACGGTTGTAATTTGTTGTGTCATTTATGTATCATAATCATCATGCACTATAGCTACACGCTACTCGCTTACTATCGGATGTGACGCACCTGCATGAGGGCAGATGTATTGTGGCATGTGCGGCGAAGCGCTGACTGAGTTCAATGGATGCACGGCCCTGGACTCAGGAAGCTGCGGAAGCTGGCTCATGAAGCCTCGACCCTCTGAAACTCCATCACATAGCCATCACGCCGCTGTACACTTAGAATATCCTCAAGGTAGACGGTCACGTGCGACATCCCATACGTCCGGTCGTTGCCGTTATTCGGAAGCAGATCGATCGGTATAAAAGGCGCCGCGACTTTCAGACTCACCGCACCATCTCTCCCTCCGCCCACCACAACCGCTTGTTTCACTCTCGCCTCGCGCGCGTACCCTCACCCTCACCCAATTCCTCCGTTCCACTAAACCCAAACAACCACTTTCAATAATGGTGCGTCCAAGTTCAAACATTTAGCTAGTATATAACTGACATGATCTGATTTGCGCAGTCTGGCAAGGGTGGCAAATCTGGAAAGGCCGGCAAGGCTCGACTGGTGCTGACGCGACTGGCAAAGCGCAGTCTCGGTCGACAAAGGCTGGTCTCCAGTTCCCTGTCGGTCGTATTCACCGTCTGCTCAAGAACGGCAACTACGCAACGCGTGTCGGTGCCGGTGCACCTGTTTACCTCGCCGCTGTTCTTGAATACCTCGCTGCCGAGATCCTTGAGCTCGCCGGCAACGCTGCGCGCGACAACAAGAAACAGCGTATTGTACCACGCCACCTTCAACTCGCCATTCGCAATGACGAGGAGCTGAATAAGTTGTTGGGTGACGTTGTTATCAGGTGTGTATCACTATCAATTGTACTGGTCGATGGAGCTGATTGTTTCGTAGCCAAGGTGGTGTTGTACCCAAGATCGAGCAAGCGCTCCTGCCCAGCAAAACCAAACTAGGCAAGGAGAAGGTCTCGCAAGAGGCATGATTACTTCACGGCTCTTTGGTTACATCTTTCTCGTTGTCAGCTTTGTATCCTGTAACTGTACCGTTCACTCTACACTAGTTTTCCATTTGCACTCGGCAGACTTGACCTCTTCCACTGCAAGCACATCTTCAACCGCTGAGTGTATCGAATAATTCTTGAAGGAGATCTGACCTCGGTAATTTACTGCTTGATGAGTCATAGCTATCAATAAATTGACATCGCAAGCAGATTGTCACAAGTCGAGAACGTGCTGTGGTACCTGCAGTTTGTTGTATGGCGTAGGCTCCGGTGCACCACGGGCCAGTTTCACTGGGACGACACCCGTCCAAACACGCCCAACGAGCTCTTCATCCTGGAGGTCCTGTATGAATTTAGTGAGGATAATCTCGACGGCATCAGAGCCTTCACGAACCTTCGCATCATCGCCGACACCCTTTGCACGAACTTTAGCGCTGCAACCCTTCCGTCAGCAGCTAGTTCCCTTCTCGAGAGAGATGCCATCTCGCACCTTGCGGTCTCTACTCGAATGCGAATGACGCCAGTAGTCTTGTCTTCGGCTGGTGAAGGCTGGCGCGCATTTTCCCAACGACCAGGCGTTGCACTCTCGACCACGCATTTGAATGCATGACTCTTTGCTCCCTCTCTGAGCTCGTCCTCAGAGAACGGCAGTGTGACACCATGAAGTACAGCAGAGCGGTAGTTCATGCTATGGTTGAAGTGGGATAGTGCAAGTATGAACCCATCGATGAGTGTAAAAGTCGTCACGACGGGAGTTCCTGGGTCCGCCATTTGTTTGACAAATCGCGCTCCACCATATCCTGCATGAAAAATACACCCACAAACTCTCATCAGCATGCCTGCACGTCTTGTTCCCATCAATCGTATGTACCGTGAAGGTAGAGGAAGAGATCACCGTCCTCTCGTTCTTCGAGTGCTGCCAACATTGGCACACACTGAGGGCGACCGACATCGTCTACAAAAGCGACGTGCCCGACCTTGGCCTCCTGGACAATGCTTTGGATTGTGGCAAAGTCATAGCGGGCGCGGTCCTTGAGCCTGCCAACAGTGTTGAGTTCTGTCTTCTCGAACTCGCGTGCTGCCATCCTAGGTTTTGTTGTTATGGTGAGAGGAAGAGAGTATTATTTTCGGAAGTCCATAAGTTCTTCCCCACGATTTGTGACTCGAGCAAGCGGAACGGAGCCCCGCCCACAGTGCATGAGGCCGGGCGAAGCCCGTGTCAAGGTTGCATATTCACGCGCCGCGATTCGCTCGTTGGCACTTCTAGTGTTTCCGCCGATCTGAATCTTAATCTCGGTTCAACGCCGTTTGAGTAGATACTGTACAATGGTACTCGCGTGTGATCACGCCCGATGCAATCATGACCCATACTATACTCAAGACATCCTAAACAATACTTCAATCCCTCCACTCGTTCAAGATCACACACGGTGCTATGATGATCCTCAGAGAACCTGCACTGTTGATGGCCGCTACAGATGTCTTTGAACACGGTTACGAGCATCGTCAGCACCTTATGCCGTAATTATAAACCAGACGGGTCACAGTAACGAAGCTGGTGTGACTATGGGCCTACCACTTTCGCCCATAGGGGATGGAGGTTGTGAATGCTAGGGTTCCCAAAGTTGCTTCTGCTGGTAACACGGGTCTCTGGCAAGGATGGCTTCCCACTGAGATGTCCTATGACGGTTCCCAATCCTCCGGGTTTCTCCATCCCAGCGGTCTTGGCACAAGGCGGGTTTGAAGACAAAGCGCGTAGAACGCGCACGGTTAATGGATCGTCAAACTAGGAGTTCGTTCACGGGGGAGTTCTGCATCCCAAAACTGCAGAATTTCTGTTCCGTGAGCAGTAATTTGTGAGAAAACTGCTTCTGAGAGCACACTTTTGTGCTGCGAATCCGAGAACTTCTCTCCACATGTATGCAGACTTGTGTTGTGTGCGTAGATGCACGCTGCATCTCTCATCGCCGGCAATCTAGTGATTTACTCGCTTGCCATACGGCTGGATGAAGCTGCAGTGAGTTGAAGAAGTTCAGCACACTTTGTCTGAAGGATACCTTCCAACGTTGGCAATTCAATTTTCGCAGGATTCAGCCTGACTCCAAATGTACAGAGGTTGGGTGCCAACAGGCGTGATTTGCAGCAGCAATGGCGCAACATCAAAATGCGCCACAACACTTTCAGCTTTGAGAGCAATCCAAGATCGTCGTTGATTGCCAGAGTTCTTGTTGACTTTGTTGATTCAACTGCAGACCACAAGATGCCGCGAAGCATGAGGCGTTAACTTTCATCGTGCGTCGTTCCAACAAAACATGTGATTGACAGGCCCACCAGCCAATGATATCGAGCACTATTGCAACGGGCAATAACCGCAATTTATTGGTTCTGCTATCGGAATTTATTCTGGCTTCGCAGGCACCCAAGTCAGAGTTGCGGTGTCAGGGTGCAGGCCCTGCCAATAGAGCGTTGTACCGTCCGCGAACCACTCCGTCTGCAACTCCTGTGTGGCCATCTTTCCGTCAAAGTCCTGTGGGAGGCAACCACATGGTAGTTTCGATGGAATGTTAGATGGCGTAAGCGTATGAACTATCAGAGAAACCTAGGAAATAAACGCACGTAGAAGCCGAGCTGGGAGGTGGTGGCTGAGCCACAAACGAGGGGTGCCGAACGTTGTTTGAGGTCCCAACCGCATGCACCCGCACCAGCATTCACGGTCGAGCCGTCGAAGACGCTCTTGGCCTCCGGCACCGGCGTCGCAGTGAAGAGTCCGCAAGCGGACTTGTTTTGCGTTATAGACCCATTTGAGGTGAGACATGCTTTCTCGTTGAAACCAGAAGACGTGACAACAATATTGCCAAGACCTGCGATGAGGGGGTCGAGTTGTGCCGAAACGCTGGCCACGCTGGCAAAGAGCGTAAAAGCGATCGTGCGGAGCGTCATAGTCTTCGTGAGGTTTGTTCGTGAAGGCGAGAACGTGCAGATAGGGAGGCACGAAGCACAAGGAATGGAGGCGGATGTGTGCTACTCCAGGTATATGTACCACTGCGCAGATATGCCTCATTTCACGAACACTTCTATTAGCCGTCAATCACCCGCGGTTCATGGCTCGATCGCTTAGCTGGAGCTGCGCCGACGAAGCGTCCCCGCATGGGGCTGAGAAGCCGCGCCGCAAATATTGAGCATTGCGTCACGTGTGGTCAGCCAAAGGCTCCGCGCACGAATATCGGTGCCGCCATCGTGTAAAATGACGAGGATACACAATGATCGAGATGTCTGAGCGCTTCCGGGGCGAGCTTGTGAGAGTTTCTGAACCAAAACAGGGTTGCGACGTGCCCCGAGGTGGTATGAGCTGGCAGTCCTGCATGCTCGTGAATCTCCAAGGAGCACTGACCTGTCAATTCGCAGTGCTGGTATGACGAAAACGATGGGGTGATGGTTGCGCCAACGTCTTTAGCAACCAGGAACGTCAGAAAACGTCACCGCTGTTCCTGCTGGTGACTGAGGTGGTGAGTGGTGTTACTGGGATACCATTTATTCAAGCTCAGAGTCAACTTCGTAAATCACAGGGAGTTGCCAATCTGGATCTGTGTCATCATCAGGCTCTTCATCGGCCCACGCTGTGTCTTCATCTAGTTGTGTGGTCACTCCAGATCTGCGAACCACCGAGTCGTCCGCAAGGTCGACAGGCTCTTCCTCGGCCTTGCGCTTACGTTCCTTGATCACCTCTTCTTCTTCCTACACAACGAAAGATCGACGGTGATTAGTCGGGCTAGCTTCATGTAAGTAACACGACGCACAATGTCAAACTCATCCTCGCGCTCCCCATACTCGACGTTTTCGTCTACTTCCTCAAAGCCGCCGGCAAAAGCGCCCCAACGCTCTTCGGTGGGTTTGTTCCAGACATGAATATCACCCATCTTGTTTACAGAGACCAAAATCGGCAGATTAGGGTGCCACTGAGCATGTGAGCGTGCGTGTCAGCCTCGGACTTATAGCTCGAGCGGCTACAGTGGAAACGTACATCCATATCTGTCAGCAGCTCCCGACCACCGTCGAGGCTCGTAGTGAACTGACCGGAAGCCAGATCCCAGATGAAGATCTTGTGACTTACTGCATCTGCCGCTCCTGTACACCATCTGCTTAATGATCAAGTGAAGTATGATACTCGAGCCCACGCACCTCCAGCCAGCCACTCGCCATCCGGGCTGAATACTGCCGCATTCCATTGTGGTCTGCTGATGGGATCGCTGAACCTTTGAAGTGGCTCCAGGACTGCTTGGTTCCAAGTACCATCTTTTGGACGTGCATGATGAGGGACTTCGAAGCGCCTCAGTGCTCGATCCGTCGAGTTGGTTAGGAGGTATCTATACGTCCTAATCAGCTTATTTGATTTTGCGCTTTAAAAGTTTTGTCGCTTACTTTCCTGACTGAGTGAAGGCAAGGTGTTTGATGCCTGGTGCACCGGGAACAGTATACCGTCCTACCATCTACGAATCAGATGTGAATAGGCTGCATAGAATCTGATAGAGGGAGAGATATACCTGAGTCATGCGAGTATTGAAAACCAGAATACTACCGCCAGCAGTCCCAGCAAAGACATGCTTTCCTGAGGGATCGAATGACGCCGCCACGATAGCCGAACTACGAACAAAAAGGGAGAATAAGTTATATGGTATGCCAAACCAAATTTCTCTCACCGCTGTGATTCGTCTATGGCGGGCTCGCATAGTTCGATCCTGGATTTGGTAGACGGACGCCGATCAACGAGGAATGCTTCACCAGAAGCCAGAACGGCAAGAACTATCTGGCTGAATGTTACTTTCAGCAGCAGACATGGGTGTTATCTCAGGAACGCACCAGTTGCGCGGGTGGAAGGACGCGTAGGAGACAGGTTGGTCAAACCGGATGGTTGCATGTCTATCCAATGGCTGGGCTGTCGCGGAAAGATCCCAAATGACTATGTTCCAGTCCTTTCCCGCAGATAAGAGGAATCTAGAGTTGCGGGACCAGCTTTCGTGACATTGTAAGAATTATGCGGCGTGCTCATACGGCCGCGAAGGACCTACGCGACGCTAGTGACTTGTTTCTTCCTCGCATGACCATCAAGTTGGCGCACAATAGCGGCAGTGTCGAGATCCCACACAATTGCAGAGCCATTGTATGTGCCTGTGGCAACCAGGCGACCGGTTGGGTTGAACCGTGCGCAGACTGCGTAGCCTCGCTCAAGCGTTGCTTGGATCGCAGTTGGATAGGTTACGCTAAAAGGATCTGAACGGGTTTGACTCGCACGTGATGAAGTGGTCAGCCGTGCGTACTCAGGAAGCTGGCGTTCATGTTGAAAGTAGAAGGGCAAAGCCTGAATGATCGGAGAATGATACCGCGGTTTGTTCTTCGCTTCATGTCCTCGGATCGATCTTTGGATGTGAACAGCTCCGACGCAATACACAAGCTTAGAAGTGACGCTATCTCGACGCTCGATGCCATCAAACACGAGCTTGGTCAGGGGCATCCACCCACACCGTCAGCCGCAGCTTCCCATGCCGCAGTCGCGTCCCAGTACTGGACAGAATCAGCCTGGGCGACACAAGCTGCCCGTTCATTGTCTAATGGTAAAGCCATCACTGCTTTACTTTCGGTCCTGACGCCTGCATGACAGACATCCTAGCTGCTCTTGCACCCTCGCCTGAGGTTATTCGCATTGTGCTAGTCGACCATGTCAAGCCGCGATTCTCACCAACTCCGCATCCAGATCTTTCCCTTGACACTGGCCGCAGGCTACGCAGGCCCGCAGGTGGGCCGGCTGCCGCAATGGATATGTTTGACGGTCAACTGTGGAAGCAAGAACTAGGCACTCCTGCTACAGTTCTGTGGTGCACTGCACACGTTTCAGGAGACGATTTCGAATCCTTGTGGCATCTGCTTATTCCGCCAATAATGACCATGCTAGATGACTACGAAACCAGGTACAAAATTTGGGGCGTCCGCAACGCGGCTATCCTCATCGACCGCGCTCCGCCTGTCATCATCAAGCGGACAGGAATCGGTGCATTGTTGCACGAGGTATGCCTTCTTTTGAGATACAAAATGATCGCTCACTATTATCTAGTCGCTGTGCAAAATGTTCATGCACCTTCACGACCCAGAGACTCCAGCACTCCTTCGCATCTCAACACCCACCTACATCCGTCTTGTCAACACGATTTACGACGGCGATTCTGCTGAGCGGCTGGACAGGCTTTTCCATCTTCTCGGGCAGAGTGTGATCGGCACAGTATGGGGATACGCATCTCAGGACGAGGAGACAATAAATGCAACGATTGATTTGTTACCCAGTATATTCGATGAATTGGGCATCTCTACATGCAGATATCTCAAGGTAGGATGTGATGAAATTGGTATAGCTACCACTCGACCTATTGACGCGGTCCGCTCACAGTTTCTCGTTCCTCAATTGATACATCCAATGACGGCAGACCCAGTGCAGAAGGTGTCTGCACAGCTCTACCTCGCGTCTCTCAGCACACTGCGTTGCTTGATGCGCACATGTCAAGAGCGTATCCCTGGTGCATGGTCAACAGTCATCATCACGTCTCTCTCCCGTGGCTGGATCAAGTCCCACGATGTGGACGCAGATACCAGAGGTGCCACCATGAAGCTGATTCGCGAAGAGCTGAGATCAACCCTAGGTGTCTTGTTTGCTGTCAGCCCATCTGCTCAAGTGAGCCTGCCTCCGACAGCGAGATTGTCATCTGATGTTCTGCAGGTTGAGTACGACCAAATCCGGTACGCAGAACCAGACCTCTTCAGGGACTTCATGCCTATGTCGTCTGCTGCATCTGAAGAGCAAGTCGGGGAGTGATTATTGTCATTTACGCTGAGCTGGTGATGCTACAGTTCCGGTCGTCCGACCAAAGACGAAGAGATAAAGATACAGCAATGGATGCATAGCAGTAAATCTGAGGTTTTGGCTGCATAACCGCACTGTGGCCTCGAGGTTCTTCTCGATACGCAACGTCTTGACAATGTTTAACGCTTGACAAAACCTGACGAGCTGGTAGCCAAAAGTTCCCTGATGCCGAGTCCTGTACTGAAGACGTTCTCGGCACGCGCACACTGGCCCACGAATTTCTTCATAAACGCGTTGTGAAAGTTTTCGCCCAAATTCTGCGGCCATAATCAGTTGCTAAAGAAATAAAGGGCTGGCTTAGCATAGTACTCACAACTTCACTGAAGATGGGATCAATGGCCACGAATTGTGCAGACTTGAAACTCTCGACATCAGTGGACATGGCGAGCAGCCGCGCGGTCTCGCGCTCAATGTCCTCGTCTACCTCACGCGAATCACCCTCACGAAGCCATCGATACGGGTCTAGATTCAATGATTCGGAGGGAATTTTGCCGTCCCGAGGCAGCTGTGCACCGTAGACAAGATCGCGGTGGAGCTGTGCGAGGAAGCGGTCTGGGGATCGCCAGCCTGGCTGGCGCTGACGGGGCGCGATGCCACCGTCTCTGACACTGACAACCTGGAGCCCATAAGCAAAATCCCTGCCGAAGAATCTATCGAGATGTCAGTGGAGCGAATTTTTCATATGAGCGTAGCGAAACATACCTGAAGAAACCGCGCAATGTGTCGGCAAGGGAACGTTCATGCTCTCCCGAATTCTCCATTCGCCGCCTGCGCCGCTCAATCCAGGCTCGTACTGGCGCCGAATCTGCGTCCAGATGCCGAAGGTCATGCGGAATCCGAGTATTTGTGTCGCGCCGCGAGATTGACCACCATATGTGCTCTTTCTTGGCGAAAGGCGGCCGGCGGAGAATGTCGTATGCAGATTTGGCATTGTCGCCCGCCAGAGCGGTCTGTGACCAGTCGTCCTCATTGAACAGAGGCGACACGTATGGCTCTTGCAAGTTCGGCAGCATGCCCTCGTGCTGCATGTATGCGACGACGATGTTGCTCATAATGTAGCTTGACAACGGTCGAGGCATGCCGATCTGGCGGCCTCTGCCTCTCTGAACGAGCTTCGCTGGCGCATCCAACTTGTTGCCACGTGACCAGGCCTTGAGCAACACCAGAAGGGGACGGACATGCGGGTGAACCTTGGCGTACTCTGCAATGAGCTGCGAGTTAAATAGACCGTTACGGGAGTTGACGCTGAGATCGAAATGAACTGAAGGTGTCGACGCAGACCTGCCGCTCACTGATACCAAACAATGTGTTAGATATCATACTGATTTGAGTACACAGTGGTTCAACTCACATATGGGAACGCGCGCCTTGGGAATTGCCTCGAGGTTATAAAAACCACGTCGCTGGAAAAACCTACTCAATTTCCTATCAATGAGTTAGTACAACGTGTAACCGCGCTCAGTCCAATCTATCAACATACTCGATATCGTACATAGCTTTGGGAAGCTTTAGCGCCTGATTAGACCGCAAAGCGAACCGGGACATACCGCTGGGTTTCTTCGTCCAAACAATGTCCGGACGCCAGCCCGTTTCATAGGCCGGATCCTGGAATTTGAATGAGACATCTGATTGTATCATAAAAAGAACCGTCTTACAAGAACCACTACGTCGAGGTCACTGGAGGCCTCGTCAGAGCCAACAAGTGTCGAGCCGAATGTTGCAACTTGATATCTGTCGTGCTTGGACTTTCCCGTGCAGATGATTTGCGCGTAGGCGTTAACAGCCTTAGTCAGAGCCTCGATTGTCTCCGCGCGGGCATTAAGAATATGCTGAGAGGGGCGACGATCCTTAGCACGAGTGAGCGGCTGTTAGCTAATGTTTTTGGTCTAACAGACGCAGAAATAGCGGCGTACGTTATAGTACTGCCACAGCTCTTCGTCCATATTGGCTCGCCTTGATTGGCGAGGTTTTGGTCGCTGATCAGGGAGGTCCGAGTACACTGCTCTGGCGTCCAAAGTGTCGAGCTCTTGGTCGAGTTCAGATAATGCCTTCGGAGCGTCGTAAGACTGCAGCGCCTCTTCCACTGGTTTGTGATGCAAGGCGGGCAGGTTGCCTGCCTCCTGCTGGCTTTGGCTCTCGACCCTCGTCGCAAACGACCTGGCGGACAGCGGTGCAAAGGCAGCTAATCGGCCAAGCCACCCATTTCTGTGACATGAAACGACGCCCAAGATGCGACCGGTTCTCAGCTCGTATGAAGAGCGGGGAGTTGAACGCTGATTTCTTCTTAAAGCTAACGCTGCACCTGGTTGCCTCTCAAAATTCAATGTGGCCATGTTGCTCCAGTTGGACGGAAGACGTGTAACATGTCTTTTGTCGCTGATGGCGACACATGTGCGAGGGTAAAAACGCAGTCGGACAGGCCTCGGTTGGAGAGTAAGTGCGCTGGTTCGGCAGGCCGATAGTGGTTCGGCAGGCCGATAGCAGACTTGTCTGGCGGCGCGACGATCACGAACTCAAGCATCGCCCCAGAATTGTCGTGGGCAAATACATGCATATTGATGTCCTCTACTTCGAAGCCTGGGCCGTACTGTTGCGTAACGACTTCGCGAAGTAGTGCGAGAAGTTGTTCCCGTTGCATGCACTCAGCGATTGACCGCCGCACCGTGAGTGCCTGAGTAAGCCAGTATCAGCACTATCGTGCAGGCCGCAGATACAGCAGATACTGACCCCGACGAACCGATCCAAGTGTGTAGTCAGCTTCGAGTGCCGCTGCGGTGCCGCGTTCGTCGCAGGCTTTCGAGCGGCTTTTTTCGTCTCAGCCAAAGGCGCATTGTAGGGTAGAGCGAGTGTGTGGGTGTACCGGACGCGTAATGATGCTCTCAGACATCGTCGCAGCATCGAATGGCCTGCACCCGCTCGTCCAGTAACTTAAAAGACGAGTAGGATTAGCATCGCGGAAACTCCGACCGTCGCTTTTTTCTTCCGAAAAGTTCAACGACACCTAAAGACAGGTTAAGCGTAGTCAAACAAAAATTGAACCAAGTAATAGTTGAATTCTGATGTTCTATCTCAAAGCGGTATGTAAGGAAGCTATGAGTATAATTATCGATAATGTAGGTACAAGCTTAAGGCAATCTGAAAAACGCAATACCTGCTCTCGCCCGGTCAACTTTCTTTCTAAGCTCCCTAGAGTCACTTTGTGCCGCAGCGACAACAAGCAGCTCCAATGCACGCGCAACAGCCAACCTCTTGCTCACGATGTTGACCTCCTCGTCCTCGCCTTCGCCATGCCCATGGTGCGCGCCATCGCCGGCATTCACCCTCCTCCAGTCGATGCACCGATCCACAAACTCGAAAAGGGCATTTGCAATCGCGTCAACCTCGTTCCCGCGCGCCCGCCCTGGCGTGCTTGCGAGCCCACCGCCATCACGATACCACGCATCGTGCAGGCCCTGCAACGTCGTCGCGAGCCATCCTATGAGCGGGCCACCTGCGCGCATGGGAACACAATTGCCGGACACCCATTGAATAGCTGGTACTTCAGGACCGACTCGTCCGGCCGCTCCGACGACGCCCACGTCGTGCCGCGGAACGGCTTGATGCCCAGCAACACGATGACCATCCGCCGTTGAGCCGCGAGCGCCACGAGCGAGTGTTGCAGCTGCCCTGGACTTGTGTTCATTCGATGCGGAGGCGGGGGATGAGGGATGGAGAGAAGACCCGCCGAGTCGGTATGCGATTCATGTGCGTATGGTATTGGAACCGGCATTGTCTGAGCGCGGTGGGGGTGTGCTCCAGACTGAAGCAGATCTGTATCAGACTTGGCGTGATGTAAACCATACGCTGGGCCTGGTGAGAGGTATTGAGAACCCGTCGACGGGGACTGGAGTGGGCTGGAGTATTGTCGCCCAGAGATCATCGGGTGCCGTGGAGGTGGCTGCATAGGATTACTGCTGCCTGTGCTCGTATTATGATCAGGAGCAAACCGGGGTGATGCAGGTGGAGTCTCTGTCAGCCGACGGGTCCGGGAAGGATGCTGCGGTGGTGCGGATAGTTGAAATCCATCGCTACGATGTTCTGCAGCATCAGACCACGCACGAGGCGACGAAGGAGCTTGAGGTGTCGCAGCTAATGGAGACTGCGGAGCCGTAAAGCGCGAGAAAGGTAGCTCATACGGAGGTGGCTCGCCAATTGGTAATGCAGGAGGCGTGCTAGGTCCAATAACGGGGGACCAATGAGGGGATCCAACCGGCGAGTCGGTTGGGGTCGTAGGTGACCCGGAGTAGGATGTCCAAGGCTGAGCCGGTGGTAGAAGAACTGGGTGTTCTACAAAATGCCTTTGCGGGCACAGATCGATCACGAGGGAGCTCTGGTCCAAAAGCTTCTGGGCGATGATGTAGTCGCCTGGTATCCAGGGACCGTGGGCATACAGCACATCTGGATTTGCTTTGCGAGGAATTGCAGGCCAACGATGAGACGAGTAAAGATATGGACATAACCAACCTTTCATGATTTCTGTGCCGGAAGGGGCACTCTCGGAAGAGACAACTGATGTGTCATTTTCGCTTGAACGCGAAGAAAATTTGGGTGTACTGGTGTCCATCGACTGGGGCTTGCAAGAAAACATGCCTAAAGCAGCGTCGGTCATGAGGTGATTGTACCGGAGCCGCAAAGTCATTGTCTTGACTGCAGTTGTAACAATGTCGTTGTTAGTGGCCATAGAGACATCTAAAACGCGTTGGAAATGGACCTATACTGAGTGTAAGAAGATAAACTGGGAGGCTGGCGCACGACATACATCGGGTCGTCGTTGCCGTTCAATCAAGTCCTGAACACGCGCAATTTCGGTTTCCATAACTTGCTCGACTGCGGATTCATAAATAGTGTCGGTGACAAAGTTTCCCACCGGAAGGCCGGTAGTTGAAGTGATTGCAGTGATGAAGAGGTCGCGGACGCGCACGTTCGGCAGGACAACCGTTTTGTCGTCTCCCCAAGGCGAGAGACAGGTGACGTTGGTGGCTTTAGCCACAGTTGTGCCGTACGCGCTCATGACGACGCGGCCGGGCAACGACTGTAGAGCTGCAGATCAGCATTGCCTTCGGGACTCGCAGGGACTGCGGCGAGCGCGACGAACACTGAGCAGGTTGCGGGCGAGCCATTTGGCCTTGCCCTCCGGCGCATCTTTGGACGCCTCAGGGTGGTCGTGGCTAATGATCTGCTCAGGCGGTTTGCGAGTGCCCGTGAAGCGCATGATGCACGAAAGAAAGTGAAGAGGCAGAGCCACCCTTAAGCCGGTGCGAGCTGCGGCGGAGAACCTCACTACACTGCGCAGCGACGGATGTCTGCAACAGGCGCTAACCAGTCAGCATCACCTACGCCGCCTCGATTGGGGCATAGTTTTGGCACGGCCTATTACGATTTGTCCACGGCGGATCGGCGTCCGAGAGCTAAAGAAGCCTGAGGATCCGCGTATGGCAGCCCCGACAGTATTTTGTACCAACCGTGGTTCAAACACTATTCCAATTTCCGCCATCGCACAGTTTCACCTAAATTACAAGTATGTATGCTCTACAATCGTCTGGATAACAGCCGATTCGCTCATCAGCTCCATCCGGCTTGGCCACTCAGGGCTCTCCTCGGAGTCTTGGCAGAAACAAACTCACGACACGTAGCATCAACAGCCACGTTCTGAGTTATTCTTCCGGAAAAAAGCTTGGTACGGTGCCCTAAGACGATATCTGTGACACGGCGCAGTTGGAAAAGTGGGTGCGAGTGGCAAATGCCCTATTGCCAGATACGAAGGTGTCGAACTCTGCTGCAAGAGCCGGGATATCGGCTCCCGACATGAGGGACAAATTGCCTTGGCCGAGTAGTCGCTGGATAACTTGCCACACCCATGGTGCACACTCGCCGAATTTGTCATTTGCAGGAGCAGGTTCTGCTTCGGCGGCAGCGCGCAGCACGAGTATGTATGTCGAATGGGCGTGCGGCGCGCGAGGGATCGGAGTTGTCGCTGAGCCGGAGGAGGCTGGTCATTGTCATTTCGCTCGCGATGCGCTGCGTACGATTTTGGTATTGCCAGTGCGGCGAAGTTGCTCTGTCAACGCGGATATGTACAAGCGCCCCGCTATCGGTGTCTAAGGGAATGATCAAGCCAACATGTGGCGCAACTGCCTGCGCGAAGGCAACAACATAAAGGCAGCCTAGTCGGAAGTTGTCGTTAGGCTGCGTGCGGTTAGACATAGCTTGGGGTCAGAAAGCGGGGTGAGGCGCTGTGCCGATATCGGTCTTATGCACCTAAGCGCGGAGCATGAGTTTCAAGGTGTTTGTATCTTGCACTCCTACCACCATTATACTGCATTCAAACAACTCCTTGCTTCAACATCAACCAAGCTCTATTTGTTTACTTCCAGCATTAACTAAGCTCTATCTGTAACGATTCATCTCGCTCTAAGGAAGCCTGAAGAATGCAATGCCTGTCCTTGCTCTGTCAACATTTCTTCTAAGCTCCATGGAGTCGCTTTGGGCCGCTGCAACGACCAACAGCTCCAGAGCACGCGCGACAGCTAGCCTTTTGTTGACCCAGATCGCCTCCTCGTCTTCCTCCTCATAGAGGCGAAATTCCGTCTCCTCATCCGGGATTCACCCTCTCCCAATTGATGCACTGGTCCACGAACATGAAGAGCGTCTGCGTGATCCTGTCAATCTCAGTCGTTCTCTGCCGAGCGGACGTCGACCCAAACCCGCCGCCGTCGCGGTACCATGCGTCGTGCAAGCCCTGCAGCGTCATCGTGTGCCAGCCCAGCAACGGGCCGCCCGAACGCATGGGCAGCACGATAGCCGGACATCCGTTGAACAACTGGTACGCAGCACAGATCCTCTGGCCGCTCCGACGAGGCCCACACCGAGCCCCGATGTGGCTTGATGCCAAGCAGGAGGATGACCATGCGCCGTTCCGCTGCCAACCCCACCTCGGTATGCTCCAGTTGCCCCGGGCTGGTGTTCATGCGATGCGGTAGCGGGGGATGCGGAGCCGCCAGATGATTGGTTGCAGTGCCAGGCTCCGTGTTGTGGGCCTGCGAGTATGGGGGTGGCATTGTCTGGACACGATGTGGCTGCTGGACATGGGGATACTCGAATGTTGGACTGCTTTGTGTATTGGGAGAGTCGTATTGCGGCCGGAGCGATGGGGAATGGAAAGGGCTGTCCGCTCCCGTAGCGGGCTTTGTCTCATTATATGGCGCATAGGTGTCTGGGTCGAAAAACTTGGTGCTAGGTGGGGTCAGGTCCAGCTTGGGACTGTGGTGTGGGCTTGGTGATATGTACTGAGGACCAAGTGACTGTGACTTGAAGGCACTCGCGATGCGACTGGTGACTGATGAAGACTGATATGCACTTTCCATGCGACGCCGTGTCTGATTGGGGAGCTCACGGGCCTTTCATTCGCCTCCTTAAGCTTATCCTGGACAGTATCGTTCATCTCCTTCAACTTATCTTGAGCCGACCGGATGCGCCTTAGCACTGTGCGCTGGAAGGGAAGGTTTAAAGAACTTTTGCTCTTCTTGATTGCAGTGCGATCCGGTGATTGCGGCAGTGGTGGCGACACGAGAACTCTGTGCTCGTCACGATGAACAGAACACAAGCTGATCACCAATGAGGACTTTTCTAGTAGCTTTTGGGCAATGGCATAATCTTCTGGAAGAAATGGGCCGTGGCAGAAGATCCTAAGACGTGGTATGAGAGGTGGAGACGTTCTACATCTGCGGAGCCTCGACGTACACTGCTGCATCGCTTTCGCGAGGAAGAGCTGGCCAACGATGGCTCGAGAAGAGATAAGGGCTCATCCATCCGTGGGAGATACTGTCATCAGTGCCGAGTAAGCGGGGGAGTGCAACCTGTCTTGAAGTCGAAGTCTTGCTGGCTTCTGGCGATTGCAAGTTGGGCTCGGAAGAAATATTATCGCTGGAGGCACCGCTCTTTGTTGACTGCGGCAAGTCTATGCAAAACAATCCTGCCGCATTTCAAATGATCTGTCATCCTGAAACTTGACACCGTGTCACGGGAACATACCTAATGCAGCGTCCTTCATCAGGTGGTCGTATCGAAGACGCAATGTTAACGTCTTGACTGCGGTCGTAACAATATCAGTGTGTATAGCCATTCCGACATCTAGAAATCGCTGAAAATGGTCTTCCTGGGGAGTGCGAGTGGGTGAGACGATACAAGATGTTTGAAGAATGCGACTAGCACCTCAGGTCTTCGTCCTTCGATCATGCGCTGAATTCTGGCAATCTCAGTTTCCAGAATCTCTTCCACCAGTGTCTCATAGATGAAGTCGGTAATGAAGTCGCTACCTGGGATGTTCATACTGGAGGTAACAGCGAGGATGAAAGGTCGCGGACGCGAACATTCGGCAAGATCACAAAGTCGTCATCTCCCCAGGGAGAGAGACAATTAACCAGAGTCGCCTTGGTCACGCTTGTACTGTACGCACTCATGACCACCCGCCCAGGTAGCGACTAGGGAGGAGCATCAGCATCACTCTAGAAATATATGGCGAATGTGACCAACCCTGAGCAGGTTGCGAGCGAGCCAGTTCCTCTTTCGTGTGTGCTCGTGTTCTTCGGGATGATCATGGCTAATGAGCTGCTCTGGTAGTCTGCGAGTGTCTCCAAAGCGTTTCATATCGGGGTGTACAGTATGCGTTGTGAAGGTGAACACCAAGAGGCAACGGCGAGAGTTGAGAATAGAACTGGGCAAAAGATTTATACAAAAAGGCGGCAGTGTACTGCCCATCGAATTCTCGCGCTCAGGAGAGTTGATGCGTTCCAGAATTGCGTGCAGTGATTTCTCCGAGTCTATGTTTATCGCAGTGGTTGGTCTAAGCGCGGATTTGCAGGCAACCGGAGCCACGGGTCTTGCTTTGCTTGAACTCATTCCAGATCGAGCCCGCCACAATGTCGCGTCGAAACAATGTCCGCGGGCCTACATCCGCCCTCACTGAATTTCTCAGGGTACACAGCGCTTATTCTATGTGTCCAAGACGCGTTTCTCACTCCAATTCGGTGTTAGGAATCTGGTATCACCGCACCGCGCTTGGTGTTTCCGCGCCGCACGTCCCAGCGCTCTGGGGAGCCAGCTCAGCAGGCGGACACGTCTGGGGCAGTTCCCACAGCTACCACATCCACCGCCAACGCAAACGGCGATGCCATGGATGTGGACGAAGAGGATGAAGTGGAAGCGCCTGCTCGCCCATCGCGTCGCGCCACAGGGAAACAGGTCCGCAGACTCCGTTGACTTGTTACACCCCCCCTGATAATGGCTGCCAGCGCGCGACAGGGAACGACTCTGAAGATCTTGACGCGTCCGAAGGCGAAATTAACACGCCTGCCAACAAGAAACGCAAGCTGACAAAGGCAAGTCGAGGCGAGACTTAAGGCAAAGGCAAAGGCTAGTGCGCGAAAGAAGGGCATCAAGGTTAGCGACAGCGAGGATGACGACGAGGACGAGTACAACATGCCGTCGTCAAAGCCTGCGAATGCACCACCTCCTCCCGCCGGGAGCTTGGAGGAATGCGCGTCATGCGAGAGGCGTTTCACCGTGGTCCGTGTTGTCCGCATCGTCATATCCCTTGAGCGCTCAATTGCATCGCGCAGACTAAGTACACCGTTGCAGCGCGCCCTGGACCGGGTTGGCTTTGTCACGAATGTGCGAAGGCGTCTGGAATTGACCCTTTCAAAAAGCCTACCGCTCCACGTAAACGCAAGGCTCCGCAAGAGAGGCGCAAGATCGTCAATTTGAAGAGAAAGACAAGATACCCACCCTTTCCAAACTCGCTATTGAGGTGAATTGTACGGGTCCTCGGTTTCACACTCCTTGCTCACGCCAACTTAGGTTATCTCAAAAAACATTGATGATGTCGAGGTCTTTGGTGAAATTGGCCATATAAACATGGAAAACATCGCCAAAGTTTTGGCTAGAAATCGCAGCTTGTGCGTCCTCTGTTTATTGCCGGAACTCTTTCACCAACTCCACCAGGACCCCCGAAAATGCACAGCTGTTCTACGATGTTCAAAATAAACAGCTCACCTTCTTCGACGCTACCAGTAAGCTGTGGCCCCGTTCAATGTCGCGGTTGGGCCCTAACGTTTCGCAGAACTTGAACCACCGGCACTTTGCACTCTTGCCTCTCTTAACCCAAACCTAACTCACTTGCGACTTGATTTCTGTGGGCGCATGAAGGACGTCGTGATCCAGCACTGGTCTCAGCACCTTCGATACCTCACCAAAATTGACCTTCTCGTCCGTTTCTCGTTCGTTCGCGAGGCCTGGATCAAGTTTTTCGAGGTAGTTGGCCCTCAACTGCACACGTCCGCATCACTCAATCACCGCGATTCGACCTGGACTGCGCCGAAGCTCTTGCAAAGCACGCGTCGGGCACGCTGACAGACCTGCGACTTGCCGAAGTTGGTCTACTCAAAGACGATTTTCTGCCCATACTCGCGGGTTGCACAAACCTGATATCGGTCGATTTTTCTTATCCCGGCAGCGGGACGTCACTTTCATCCGATGCCGTAGTTGACTTCCTTGCCGCCATTGGCTCTACGCTGGAGCACCTTAACTTGTCTGGCCATGAAGGATTGGACGACGATCTATCAACGCGCGGGCTGCAAGAGCACTGCAAAAAGCTGCGCTCGCTCGGGCTGGCCGGGCTGCCCGAGCTCACTGACGTCCCGACCGCCGCATTCTTCAAAGCCTGGCAGGGCCGCAATCCGCCGCTCGAGCGCATCGACATGTCGCGCTGCCACAAGCTGTCGAGTGCCGCGCTAGATGCCCTGCTGGCTCATTCTGGCCGCAATCTCGTCGAGCTTAACATCAACAGCTGGAGGGATACCGACTCTGACACACTCAGCCGGATCGCCGACAGCGTGCCAAAGATTGAGCGACTCAACGTTGGCTTCTGTCGTGGCGTAGACGACTTTGTGGTTAAGAGCTTGTTGGAGGGCGTTTGCAAGGCCCATCTGAGGGAGCTCAAGGTGTACGGCTGCAATCGCTGACAGAAAACTGCCCGAAGTCGGTAAGTCGAACAAGCTGCCGTATCTAAGGATGAAGCTGATTGTTGAGTAGAGGAATATCAACATCTGCGGTGTGGAGGCACACATAGCGGGGTGACCGTGGTTACAGTACAGTGTTGTGACGATCGATAAAAGCTTATGACGAGTTGAAATTCGATTTGAAAGGTTTCCTCAGAGCTATCCGTGAGTGTAGTGTGCAATGTCTACTCGATTTGGCGGTTTATAATAAGCAAAAAAGCTACTGTTCTTTCGAGTAGTACATGTCCATGTCCATGTTGCGTGCGGCAAGCGTGGCAAGGACCCCTGTGGTCCATCTGGCTGCAGAAATCCCTATCCCATTCGGACCACGGAGCCTACCTAGGGTATTAGAAATTGTTGCTGGCTCTGAAATTCTTGTGGCCTGGGTATGGATTAGTGTCTAAGAGAATATCCCAACTTTTGCGACACACTTCGTACCCACCTGACAATCTGCAGGGTGCGAAATTCTCCTACCTTCCTTGAGAAATAGCTGGTTCCAGTTGCTGGGCCTCTCGTTGTTTACTTGCTTCACTCAGTTACAAATAATTCAAAACAGAGCATTAAATATTTCTTATCATTGATAACTATGTACAAACAACTAGCAACTGATGTGCTGTTCAGAATTGTGAACTCCACTCGGTGTATGGAGAGCTACGTGAAATGTAGAAATGTGCAAAACGTACTGCTGTGTTCCAATAACACCACATGCAGGGGACTCTCAGCCACGAAGAACAGAAGACATGTAGTGGAAATACGCACTGACAAGTGCCCTGGTTTGCTGTATGTCACCCCGTCAAGACGGCGCTACGTCTCACACTTCCCCAAAATGCTTGACAACTACCTACAACTGAATTAGCAAGGGCAACTGCGGTGTCCAACATCGTCTGCGGGCAAGTGCGTGTGTAG